>JBBPQC010000236.1:0-27244 GCA_038092295.1 Leccinum arenicola
AATTGTGGACATACCCCGAGTCGGGCGAGAATATGAATATGGTCGTTCTGCCTGTAGTATATGGGGTCAGAGGTGTGCGATTCTAGACAAAGCCGATCAGTGCTTACAGTAAGGCTGGCACCAAGAGGCTTGGAGCGGTTTTCTGGCGAAATTAGGCCAGGGTTGAAGGGAACTGGCGACGGGAGTAAAAGGTGAAAAAGGTGACGAAAAAGAGGGAGGGGGTGGGTTACACGAACGGACGCACGGATCCAGGTGGGCGACGTGCGGACGAGGATTCGGATGTTGAGGCTACCGCAACCACGATTGTAGCGAACATGACAACCACAGCAACTCCATCGAAGATGATATCAACAAATTGACGATGGTGGACATTGGGCGGCATGGGTCGCGGCTGCGCAAGGGAAGACCAGGTCGCTTCCTGGTCGCCGTCTACAAGGCAAGGGCAGGGGGAACCTGCCTCCGTTCGGTCACGTCGAGTTCCACGTGCATCTGCTGGTCATCGTGCACATCGAAAGCCGACGAGACGTCTTCGACCTTCTCCAGGTGAGATGTTTGTACACCGGTGACGGAAGCAAACACATCCGATGTCTTCGTCGTCTCAACCGCGCCCGAGCTTGTTTGAATGCCGGAGGTTGCGATCTCCATTGTTGTCGTGTGAGCGTCGTCACATTCCTGCGAGGATCGCTGTGTCGATACCTCCGTAGTCCATTCCTCTTGTTCTTGTTCGGTTTGCTCAGTATCATGCGCTCGCGACGCCATCTTGTTCACCTTCACGACAGTTGCAACGTTCTGTCCCTAAGTATTAGCATCGACGACGTTAAGGCGACGGTGTTGCTTACAGGGCCACGCTGGTCCTCCTCTTCGTAACACACATGTTCCTCCTCACCCCGTTCATGAGACGAAGCAACGGCGGTGGACTTGATCGTAGTTGTTCTGTTCTGTTCCTGCCTCCGCATGTCCACGTCGAGGTGATCTGCGTACGCATGCTGGTCCTCGCACACGTCGAGCGCCGATGTGGAGGTCGACGAGACGTCCTCAACCCTCTCTACCTCGGACGTTTGTACTTCGGTGACGGAAGCGGACATCAAATTCCTTGGTCGTCTGAATGTCGCCCGAGTTGGCAGTCGTGATGTCCGTCCTCGTTGCGCGGACGTCGAGTTCTTGGGAGGAGACCTAACTGGATACCCCGGCAGTCCGTTCTTCTTGTGCTTGGTTGGTTTCTTCCGCAACACGCGCCCGTGTACCCGTCTCGTTTGCTTCTACGACAGTCCCGACTCTCTGTTCCGAGACTATCAGCGTTGACGTCGAAGCGGCGATCTCGCTTTCAAGTTCAGAGGCACACTCGTCCTCCTCCTCGCCAAAGTCAGCAATTTCCTCCTCATTGAAATCCCGTTCGCAAATTGAGGAGGCGGCAACCTGAGAGGACACAATCGACGCGGTCCCTTTCCGTCCCTGTCTATGAACAACCACGTCAAGGTGCGTCTGCTGGTCGTCGTGCACGTCCGACGTTGATCTCGAGGTCGACGAGACGCCCGAGGAAGTATCTATGACAGAGGCGGATACGTCAAGATCTCTGGTCGTTTGAACGGCCCCCGAACTAGTCTGAGCGTTGGAAGTCGTGTCGGCTGTTGTCACGCTGGCCGAGTTGTGTACCTGCGAGGAAATCCGTGACGACACATCCATGGACCATTCTTCTGAATCTCCTTGCTCTTCTCGTTCTTGAATTTGTCCGATGTGTTCGACGAGCTGTTTGGTCGCACGCGTCTCAAGATGTTCGTAGTAAGTAAGTCGGCTGTGGTGTCCCGAACAATAATTCAGCTCACGTTTGATCAAGAGATCGAGATTGCTGCATGATGTAAACCTCGAGAGACAGAAGAGCCGCGGCGGAACTGACACCCGCAACCACATCCACTGTATCGTCAACCATTCTCGAGCGAGTGGTAGTGGTGCGAACAGCATTGCTGCTCGACTGCTCGCAAGTTGAATCAACAATGCTCTGGATCCGACTTTCCGCTTTCGAATCGCCAGCAGTGATCGTCACTGTCTCCCGAGCGACCTGCGAAGATGCGATCCAACTTCCACATCCTCACAGTCTAGCGCAAACTTGAATATCCCCGCTATATGACTGCCGATGAAGCGAATCAAGAACCCTGCTCTGGGTCTGGATCTCCGCTTTCAACTCGACAGTCTTTGATTCTTGTCTTGCGTGCGCCGTCGTTACGACGGCGCGCACATTCAAGACATTGGTAGTCTCTCCGTACTTGTCAGCATCGACCCCGACCACAGCGCTGTGTTCGATATCTTGGGCAGCCTTCGAAGTAATAGACATGGCGAAGGTGTTGTCGGCATCAGCCACGAACATGGTGCCGTATTCGTCGTATTGGGTGGCCACGTGTCCCTCATATTCTTTATGGCGAATCCGAGACTTTGCGGACATCTGCAGCTAAGTTTTCCATCGAGGCGATGCTGGTGTCGAGAGTTGAAACGGAACAGGGCCACAGGAACGGGAACGGGAACGGCAGCGGTAGTGGGAGCGGGATAGGGAGCGGCAACGAGTCGACACTCTGAGCATCCCCGTGCATGTGACCAAGAGTGACCGAGTGGATGGGTGCCACGGGCGCGGACGGCCCCCTGGTTCAAAGGTGATGAACATAACTTCGGGAAGGGGGACAGCGACGGACACATCGATGGGAGCGACGAACCTGGGTAAATCGCGAACGGCGCGTCGCAAGACATTCGTGGCAGGTCGAGATGCTCATCGGTCCATCGAGGAGCTCAAAGCTCGACTGGTGGTTCGTGTCCTTGTCTCGAATGTTCGAGTTCATATGCTAACATCGACCTGGATCTAAGTAGACAATGAACCAAGAGGGACGCCAAAAAACATAGAAGGACAATACTTACAAGGTTCCCCTCGCCCCTCCTGCTCCTGCTCCCTTGCATAATCCTTCGCTCGAGCGTCATCCATTCCCTTATCCACCAACTTCTAGGCCCAGTTCGTTCTCCGTCGAGATCCCAGAACGAGGCTTGCCCCGCGTTCGGCGAGGGTTAGTCAAAACAGGGCTTGTGGCGTACGCTTCCTCGGAGCGTCTGTACCGACCCACATGTGCGATCGTGCGAAGAGTAGTTCAGACGTACGAGACACAACTTCGCATATCAACTTTTCATACTTCCGTGAGTGCTGAGCGCTGAGGCCTGAGACCTGAGGATTGCGATATCGATGGAGCTTGAGTAAAGTGCGATGGCCAGCCGCCACTGATCTGCTTACTCAACACATTCTCAGACCCATCATGTGACACAGTTTAGGACAATTACACAGGTAAGGTCAATCTTCCGTCCCAAACATCGCATCTCGAGAGTATGAACAGTACATAGAGATGAACGAGTGTTTGATGAAGAATTCAAGGTATGATATGATCTATGTCCAGTTATGTTGCGAACACGGACAAAATCGTAAAAAATCCATAGCAATGTTGACGTCCTTCCATCCTTCGATCAATCGGTTTTCTTAGCACTTCCAAATGCTCACAAGATGATGTGCCACATCGGGTGCCGTCAAGGTTCATTCGTTCAGCATGCGACTGTCCCAATCTAAAGACTCGTCGATCCCCGAACCATCACCACCACGTCCAGCGTGTTGTTCACGATGATGCGCTCGATCGGCCCTTCCTCCCCCGTGGGTCGAAGTCTCATCCACCAAGGCGGCATAATGAGAAGCAATTGCAGATTTTTCCAAAGCTGTAGTACATCTTGAGCACTGGAACGGTCCTTTGGATCTGGTTTCATCATTAAACGAGCCAGATGGCCCAAGAGTTTAATTCCTGATGGAAGACATGAATTCAGAGCAAGGGAGTCATGAGGTGGGATAAACGCACCTCCACAATCTTTGTTTGATAAACGCGTCCGAGATAATAAACGTCCAGCTTGAGTGGATCAGGCAATCCAGAGGTCTGCTCGGGTGCCTGTATTTGACCGAGCCCTCCTGTATCCAGGTATTCACGGTGATCGGATTGGAACTCTGTCGATAATACTCAACATTGACTTCCGAGCGTTTGCGATCCAAGTGGGGATCGCCACCATCGCGAGCTCGCCATGTGTCCATTGCATGCCAACCATCTTTGTAGAGATCAGAGCTGACCATGAGGATGTTTTTAGCGGCACAATCACTGCTCTCTTTATAATCACTAACGCCCCTGGAAAGAAGAGTTTACCTACCGATTGCGATATTTCATATTCGAGACCCTGAAAGTTTCCAGAAGAAAGAATGGAAGATAAAACATACTGACACGCACCTCCAGGATCTGAGCGACAAAGTCTACGACTTCCCCAAACGAGGTAAAGTTCAGTTCGTTGAACGGTCGTAGGACGGGCATGACGATGTACTGATTCCATGAATCCCGATCATCCAAGAAGACGGAAAGCTCTGCTGGTCCTAAGCGCAACGCTATCCTCACTTCGTGAGGGTGAGTCCCGGAACCCACCTCAATGGCGGCTTTATTCTAGCCGCTGAGTCCATGTCAACATAGGAACGCCAAGCATGACGTCTCGACTTGAGCAGTTCAAGGACAAAGTCGCGGCTCTAAAACTGCGAGAATAGCGAGCGTTGCGCGGAACAGAAGCGAGTCGCCCTCGAGCATCACTACGTCCCATACTCTAGCGCATGCGTCGAAAGGCAAATAATCCAGAAAAACAGTGGTATAAGCCAGCTAGGGAGATATGCGGCTGGTGGAATTTGATGTTGCTTGAAGTTGAAGTATACTGAGTGCGAGCAGACCGTTCGATTATGATCGCGCGTATGCGCAAGAAGATACCCATTCACTCTTTGGCATACAGTCGGCCAGAAACGTATCGAAAATCCTGTTCCTCGAGTGAGATGATGCACAAAGAGTGGCATCGCGAAGCCCTCGCCGATAATATGCTTCAACCTGGTTGCTGTGGTTCAATCAGACTGTGTCGTTCTCTATTGATCGGACTCACGTCTTCTCTTGTGTCCGGTTCCCCGTAAAAGGATCTCAAACAATGCCTTTCTAGCAAATTTCTCATAACCACGAAGCACTGTGGTGCAGGCATGTTGATAACTATCATGGAAGCTATCCTTGATACTCCAGGGATGTATTTCAGGCCTTCATCCGCTCGCGAGACGACCCATGCACAAAGAAAATCTTTCAGATCTTCGTAGAGAGGACCGCTTTCGGGATTAAAAATGTGGAGAGCAGGAATCGTTACAAGTATATCTTATTCGATCGCGTGCAGTGTTTCTTCGGTCAGAGCCCTTTCGCGCGCACGGAACATCTACGGTAATTATCTAGATATTCTGTTAGGTCAGAGTCATTGCCATTCGACGACGGACGTACCTCTGCTTATGGTCAACGCATTCCCTGCTGCACGCTCCCACATCGAGGCGCCTGAGTTTGTCGGAATTCCGTTCCACCATAGTTGGCGAAGGCTAGGATCTCGATGTACGACCCGCCAGTCTTGGACTATCACCTTCTCCCACACGTGAACGGATTGCTCGATTCAGAGTTCGCGAGCTAACCTGCACGTTCCGCCTTTGTTCCTCTGAGAACGCCATGTGAATACAAGGACGTGGTGTGTGGGCTGGGCCACGTCACCTGCTGCCCGACTCTGCTTCATCATGGCTTCCCAATCTGCGAAGTGTTTGCAATCCTCTGTGCGATTCTTTGGCGGAAGAAAGTGTGGTCGCGTTTTGCTTACCACCATCTGGAGTGCAGAGGGCTTGGTGGAACGAGACTGAGATTGTCGGTGGCTTTGCGAAGGGGCGGACTGTCACGTAGACGTCAGGAAGCGAGTAGGATGTGATACAGACGGCGTAGGACTGGGTTTTTGAGAATTGTGCGTCTCGCCAGAGACCGTAGCTGGGGGTACGACAGAGACGGGTTGGCAGTTCAGAGACGTCGATGTGCGCGGCAGGGTGGGGAGGTTCTTCCCCATGCTCCGACGGTTGGTGTGCGGGGTGTGCGGCTGCGAGGGCGTGCTGGCTTGATCTAACTTGAATGTATTGTCGAGGTAGAACGTGGATGTTGATCCGTCCACGTCGAAGCTGGTCTCTGCGAGATGTTGTCGTACAGTCTCTGAGGAGAACTCGAATGGCTGGTCGTCTCCTGCAAAGGGGGATCGTCGAGGGTTAGAAATTTCCCGGTTGACGTTGTAGGCTAGACGTGGGTGACATAGTTACAAAGTGGCTGTGTGTCCATGATCGCAGAGAGGTCCTCCTCGTCCTCGCTGGACACGCATCTTCGCTCTTCACCGCAGACAACGATCTTCAGCCCTCTTTTCGTTCGTGTCTCAAGGACGACTACGAGAGTCTCGTCGTGGACACAGAAGCAAAAGTACTGCGCCGCGACCGAACCTCGTCGGCCAGGGATTCTTCGCCCCGCTCGCCGCAGTGCGCGCCACGTTTGCAGAGTGGGACGCGCCCCTCGCCGTGCTTGAGTCCTTAATGACCCGCCTAGAGTCGGAGGACCAGTGGCAGCCAGGTAGACATGCTCCTCACCCGCTCAAAGACGGGCGTGCCAGTGCATCGCATCGCCCAGATCATGTCTTCCCTCGCAATCGCCGTGCAGCGCACATGGCGCGGACAGCTGAGGTAGAGTCACGTATGGATTGATGGGGAAGTGACCAGCTCTTCGATAAATGATGGCTTTGGGGATCAAGAGAAAATTCGAGCTTTGCGACAGGCCACGCCAGGATTCCTTATTGCATGAGAATTGGTGAGTGGGTTGCACGCAAGTAGAAGAGAAGAGGTAGATCAAAACGCAAGTAAAGCCAGCCATTTTTGCGTCTAGATAAAGACCGTGGCGAGTGCAGAGGGACAGGGGAGGGTGATGCGAGAGCGAGTGAGGGTGAGGGTGGGTCCGGGTGAGTGACGGCGACGGCGACGAAGAGACAAGGGCAGCAGAGGGCGATGCAAGGGAAAACTGAGGACGGAGGTACAGGAGTGACGGGTACAACTCGTACGATGAATGCACTCTGGTATAGTCGTCACCGGGGGGAGATGAGCTCGAAGGTGTGGACATGGGTGCAATTGTGGACATACCCCGAGTCGGGCGAGAATATGAATATGGTCGTTCTGCCTGTAGTATATGGGGTCAGAGGTGTGCGATTCTAGACAAAGCCGATCAGTGCTTACAGTAAGGCTGGCACCAAGAGCCTCGGAGCGGTTTGCTGGCAAAATTAGGCCAGCACCGGTGCCAGGGTTGAAGGGAACTGGCGACGGGAGTAAAAGGTGAAAAAGGTGACGAAAAAGAGGGGTGGGTTACACAAACGGACGCACGGATCCAAGGTGGGCGACGTGCGGACGAGGATTCGGATGTTGAGGCTACCGCAACCACGATTGTAGCGAACATGACAACCACAGCAACTCCATCGAAGATGATATCAACGAATTGACGATGGTGGACATTGGGCGGCATGGGTCGCGGCTGCGCAAGGGCAGGGGGACCACGGGAACGGGAACGGCAGCGGTAGTGGGAGCGGGATAGGGAGCGGCAACGAGTCGACGCTCTGAGCATCCCCGTGCATGTGACCAAGAGTGTCCGAGTGGATGGGTGCCACGGGCGCGGACGGCCCAGTAGGACCTGGTTCAAAGGTGATGAACATAACTTCGGGAAGGGGGGACGGCGACGGACACATTGATGGGAGCGACGAGTGGGTAAATCGCGAACAGCGCATCGCAAAACATTCGTGGCAGGTCTGAGGGGGCATATAATAAGTACTGTTGGTCCCCTGCTCGAACTTTTTACGGCGCGAACATTCAGCTCGAGATTACACGAATAAATAGAGACAACTGCACTCGTTCAACGTACAATCAGCAATATTCCTACATAGTACACGTGCAAAACGGACAATACAACTGGCTAAAGGAAACAAACTTTTTTTTCGCGGGAGAGGTGCCAGGGCAAAGAAAAAAACGAAAGGAATGAAAGGCTGAACGGTACCAGACACGACTTCAGCGACGCCGGCGTTTTGACCTCCCATCCCCGGGTCTGTCAGAGTCTTGATTTCCACGCTTGCGCAAATTTTCGTGCCAATGGCGATAACGGTTATAGGCCGTCTTCCAGGCGGCAACCGACATATCCTCTACAAGGATTGACCTCCAATTAAAAACTGGGTTCGGAGGCGACCATGCCCGAGCCTCCGAAAGATCTTGAGTCGATCATTATCATCATGCAACTGCCAACTGCGTCGTGTTCAAGCTCACCGGGCCAATTTTCGGTATCATTACCGTCATCTGACTCAGAGTCAGATGCCCAGTCTACGCCGAGAATCTCACGATCACGATCATCAGCGTCGGCAGATTTGTTTGAATCCGAGCCATCTTCGGATTCTGAGTCGTCTTCTTCGTCTTCCGCAAAGACAGACGGGCCTTCTGTTGCAAGTGTTTCTTTGGCATAGCGCACAACGACGTCTCTCACACGTCCAAGAGCCGTACCGAGCTTTTCATCGACATCTGACATGTTGAGTGTAGGGTACAGCGTCTATAGTAGTAAGTTAGCACCACACATCAGAAGAGTGAGTCAACACTTACACCAGATGCGTACTCTTGAGTGTCGGTATCTGTGACGGAGCTGATGTCGATGGGACCGCGGCCGGACCGGACCCATAATTGGACTCGTATCGCGGAGATGTCCATCCATGAGATCCCGTGTTTGATAACGGGGCCCAGGGCATTCGACTTTTTTTTCCTCGGCGCCCACTTCGTCCAAGGTATGACGGTCTTGTTCGCCATCCGTTTCGCCACCACAGAATCGTAACTAGGAACCCGGTACTGTCCCGACTTCTCCTTAACGACGATCTTCATTATGGCGACAGCTTTGGGAAAGCTCTCAGCGTACTCCATGAGCTTGCGGTTAACATTAGGTTCCGTCTGGGAGAAGGCACATTCGAGGAAAAAGTAGGGTAGAGGATAAGACAGACGGCGATCGTTGGATTGGGAAGAGATCCGAATCTGAGCATCCGGATACCCTGTGATAGTCTTCCCGTTGACCTCCATATTGCTAGGCAATCTGATAAGGACAATCTTCTCCCCATTGCTGAAGTTGGGTAGGGGGATAAGACGAAGAGCATCTCTGAGGTCGGCTTGGAGTTCGTTGAAGGGACTTTCGTGGACGTCATCAGGCATTACTACATGTAATTCGTTGTTCTTCGGAAAATATGTGAGCCTTGACGAGGGTGAAGATCAGTGAGAAGGTGTGTACAAATAAAGATTACCTTGCCTCATACATTGGGCCGTCCTCCCCAACTGGCTCATTTAACGCCTGCGCGATGCAAGCATATTCACAGTTGTCAATCCCAAGAAACGTCTTCGTTATACATCAGAGCCTTGATAGATTTGAATTTGAGTCAGAATACCTTGGTTTCTCCTGGGACACACATTTCCCGTATCGTATCAACAATCGATGTACAATTAGCTGTGATAGCTACAAGTAAATGGAAGATATTGGGGCAAAATTCGAATGGACATACCTGTGTCAACTTTTAGGTTGTGGGTGTGTGCAATGACATCTGGAAGGGCGAGAATATCATGATGCAAATTTGAGTTACTGCCTGAGTAGTCTTCCGCAGTGGGGTAGAGGTTGAGGTTGTTGCCCTTCAAGTTCACTGGATTCGGAAAAACTTGAGGCGTGGGGCTGACTGAATGGCCGTTCGCCGACGGTAGCGATTCGGACGGGCTCAGGGACCGAGTCGCTTGCGAATTCGATTCGCTTGGACGAAGTCGGCCTTGAACCACCAGTTTACCGGCCTGACTTTTGGGACGACCAGCCCTTCGATGCTCCGCCGCACCATTGGAGGAAGTGCGGATGGTTAAGTTGGTCAATTTAGTCAGTCCCGGACTGACCTGGCGAATATGTGCAAAGGACATTAGAATGTGGTATAATTACTCAGTGTTATTTCTCAGCTACTATTAAGTACAAAGGGGATTGCACCACTTGACAGCTTCCATATATACATGACAATAAGAGCACGTGCACTATCAGCGGATAGCATAAAAGAAATTTTTGTCAAAGAAATGATTCAAGTAGAAGTGTGTAGAATAGGGTGACGACGTTCTGGAAGTAAGCCGCCCATCAGCTACAGAGCCAAACTTTGGGACAATGGGAGCTAGAGCTCGAAGTTGCTCAAGGGGGAAAATATCCCCCGTGGCGATACCGTTAGATCGCGTCGCACGCTTTAGGCTGTGCATACCCGTGACCGAATCTTTTCCTTGTATGTCGAACCGCGTGGCATACACAATGAATTTGTCACTCCACCATGAGGCATGTCCTCGCAAGGGTACAGGTCGGAAAATGAGCCGAATCTCACATACCATGTGACCTGATAGAAGTAAGATAAGAAAAATCTCACGAGGTAGTAGAGCGGAAATGGCAGACCGTCAAGACCGCTCCAGGGCCATTTGTGTTTCTCATCAATGTTGACAATGGCAGAATCGTAGCGGCCTTTGGGCCAGTCCACCTTTGGAGAATGTGCGATTAGCGTCTGCGGTGGGAGCGGCGTAGTGGTGTCGTGATACGATTTCTGCTGTATTCGAACCTTATGCCAGACCTGCAATTGCTCGAATGGCAAGTGGTCATCGGCGCGATACCGCCTCTGCCCACCAATTTGAAGGGGGTGGCCGTCATGTTCGCGGTATATGTAGTGCACGAGGGCTGCTCGCAAATCCGGAATTGAATAATGCTCGGCGACATCGTCGATGCTAATGCTCCTGACCGCTGGGTCGTGGTTGAGGCGAAAAGCAACAGGCCCGTTGATAAAGGTCCTTCGGGGAGAAACACGAGAATCCTCCTGGGACATCTTGAAGAAATCAGCGGTAGTATTCAGATGTATTTGTCCGTCGTCTTTAGGATCGTCGTCGTCGGGTGCAACAACCGCAGGTGGGCCAGGAAGAGATGAGGGTTCGGGTTCCTCTCGCAAACGTAATGCGAGAGAGAATGCCCGGCACTTCTCCAGACGATCGAGAGAGCGACAGATTTGTAATTCATAATCATTGTTATTCGTTGCGGCAGCGGGGATCTTGACAAAGTCGATGTGTGCCCGTTCTGTTACGTCCGCAGTCCAGTGGATTGGAGGGCCAATGAAAGGAATGCTCGCTGCAACATTCTGCATCAATTCGAGTTTCGGTATTTGCCAATGTTCCAAAACATTTCCCTTCTCCCCACGGCGAGCACCGGCATCGATTATGCTTTGCTTGTGTGAATGGAACACAGCAAGAGAGGCGGAAATGTCCTGGCAGACGTCGTCGCTGATTGTGGGTGATTGTGCAAGGTAGCGGAATTCAAGTAAAGCACGGATAGCTCGAACTACAGCCGCCGGTGCCGCACCCGCAATCACGGCAATCATGTACCGTTGTAGATCACGTTGGATCTTCCCAGTCACTTGTTTGAGTGTCGTTATACCAGAATTGAAGTGTCGATGCCCTGTAATCGGTTGAAGGACCGAGAAACGGAAATCGATCTCATCGGCGCCAACAATGTGAATGCACCAAGTAGCATCATGATCATACCAAGAACGATGGAAAAGGTGTAATACTTCTGGAGGAAGAGTCCGGGATGGCTCGGCAAGCAGCCAGTTTCGCCAAAAAGGCAGGTGGACACCATTGAGACGGAACTCCGCACAAGCATTGAAGAAGGCGGCCAAATTATCCGGATCAATATCAATAGATTCGATCTGAGTTAGGGTGATTCTTTTCGTTCGCTCAGGGTGGCGGAAGTTGTCGCCGAATTGAGTATAGTCCGCGAGTGTCACCGGTGACGTTTTTCCTCGAACGCCAGATATCAAACAAGCTTCTGGAGTGTCGACGATGCAGCCAGCCAAAGCCGTGAAGCAATAACGGCTATTCCCAACAGGGTCGGACAACATCACGCCAATCCGCGCTGCTATTTTTAGTGGTTCGAGGACGACATCCAAGCTATGGTGATATAGGCGGTCGGAAAGGACTCCCTTCATTCGTTTATCACGGTGAATGAACTTGGCAATTGGAAGGAACGCGATGGGAAGGAACGCGTGTGAGGATGCTTTGCTACGGACTTCCGAACGGATATTTGCTAGTGACATGAGTAATGGATGCGCGACCTTGCCACCGGACTGATTGGTCACGTTTGTCTTGTCTGATGAGAGGATTACTCCCAGTAAGCATGAGCCAACAGGGATTTGTTCCTATCATTGTGATAATGATCAGAGTTAAAACGACCCCGGAAGTAATGATGCTACCTGTAACTGCCATGCGTGGTCAGCAGACATCCACTCGCCGTATACTCGGACAAGGCGCTCTGCAGTGGTGAATACCCGATACGGACTGAAATCGATGGAATCTCTGAACAATGGATTACTCAAGAGAACCTCGAGGCACTCTACGGTATCGCGATAAAGAAGCCTGACGGGAAGTTTGGTTTGATGAGGGGAGGTATCGATGATACGACTTTTCCAGGGTGGTGTGGTGGGTAAAATTTCTGCCAGGCTGCGCAGCCTGGCAGCAGTCTGAAACGAGAGACCGAGACCCTTGACCTTAATGTACCCTTCATCAGTCGTAGGGTCAATTAAACACAAATGACGTACCAGGGTCAAAGAGAGGAATCGGTCCATGTCGGCCATGCTTAAACAAGAGGTAAGCAGGAACTCTGCCAAGTCCCATTCCGCCCGGTCAGCAAACGGGTAGTAAAGGTTCTCAGATTCTCGGATAGGTGTGAATTCATCCTCGTTGAAAGCCTTCAGGAAAGTTCGGCCGTTGTTATCAACGACCTTCGATGCTCCACCAAAATATTCCGTAGTAAGATCATCGACGTTGTTGAATTCGGGGTCAGAGTAAGTTGAGACTGTGTCCTCACTATTGTCCAAGTCCGTAGAGTTTGGTTCATCACGAGCAACTTGGAAAACTCTGTGAGGGAATGGTACCCGGGGACTCGGAGGATCAACTCTGCGGTGCTTGAAATGCTGGAGTAGGTATTCTGGGTCCACGAGTTGAACATTGGACTGGTTACATCTAGATAGTGGCTGATTGATATGCCTTTGTACTTTGGTTTGGTTGGCAAAAAACCTGCCGCACTTGGGACAGCAGATTTTCCGGTCAGAAGGCATACTTACTAATCGATTCTTTCGCCACGGCAACTACGCATTAGTCTCTTAGTATCGCTACGCATTCCATGCTTTCGAAGCGTAAAAGGTCACAGTCTCTCAATAATTCTATGTACAAACCTGTTCTATCCACACAAAGCTTTCCTTCTGTTCGTCGACCTCGGACGCTGCCACGCCGAGCTACGCTTTCGAGCCTTCAAGCCTTCAAGCCTTCTCTCTTGACAAGAGCGTCAGCCGCTACACATATGACACCAAAAGTCTTCAATCCAGACCATCATGATGAAGCAGGCACACAGCATGCTGATCGCGGTTACCTGTCTACCGCGTCAAATACCGAGTGGGATTGCGACGAAGAATGCTCATCTAGTCGGGATAAGCCCCCACTGGCACCTCCCTCCCTCAACGAAGTTTGCGAGACTAGCGTTAGCAATAGCGCACAAAACATTCTGCCCAGGAACGAGACCGGGATGTGCAGGTCTCCATCCGATTTGATGCTTCAGGTGAGATTAGTATTGTCCTTGAAAGGTATACGACATGACTAAAGAAACACTAAAGGCACCCACATGCCAGGAAGAGGCCACGATTCAGTTGGAGGCTGCCTCTGCTCGAAGCAAGGTCAAGCGGGCAGAATCTATCCTTGCATCGTGTATGGCTGAAGAATATGAGGTGCTGGGGCGGCTGTATCGCTTCCAGGCTAAGCTCACGGCAAAGCAACTCAATGTTGCAGACTCGGAGATTGGGACTGTGCGGGATACTATACGCCAGAATGGCCTCCAGATAGTGACGTGGACCCCTCTTACTTCAGTCCAGTCCAGCTCACAGCTCAGGTGGACTGCCAAGCGCAAATTGTCTTATTCTCGTTAGTTGTAAGTAGCCCTAGAATAGACACTCTTGATTGGACCACATCAATTGATCCTGCTGAGTCCCAATTATGGATTGTCCCTTACATGGGTAACACGGTCCTTGGTGCCACCACAACTATATTAAGACTAGGGTGAGATCTCAGTTTCATATGTAAGAGGACAGCCGATTCGGACCAATGGTTGAGGAAGAGTTCAGTCTTGCGAGTTGTGACAGTCCTGCACACAAGTCAACTGCACACGCTGCCAATCTGCACTGGAGACTGCAACTCACCGAAGAGAGTACTGACAATGACACCCGCCTTTGAGAGTCAGAGTCTTTCCTGTCAACCGGGTATGAGCGCAACCGAACTACTTACCGTGATTGGGGGGAGTCATGTAATGCCAAGAGAATCTACGGGCTCCCGTCAAGACGTAATCATGAAATAGATGCAGAAAACTTACCTTTTTTTGCACTCATTCAATGAGGGGACTCAGATCGGATGATCGGATCGCGAGCTTCATCGAAATCCTCCGAGTCCGAACCAGTTTTGAGAACTCTAATTGAAATTCTGTCACTTTTCAATTGCAATAAGCAGGAATCTACGGGCGCCCATTTAATAAGACATATCAGTCATTACATACATGCTTTTTCTCGCCGTTTTCGAATCGATTGGACCGTCGTCAGCAGCACCACACTCGTATCTTAGGGGAAGTGTCACCGTGACAGTCATCCTCGTGAACACAAACGTTCCGAGCGACTTGAAACTTAGAGCCACATGCTGACAGCCAAGGACAAATGCAAGGGAAAGAGGAAGGCTTGAGAACCATGATGCCATCCACCACATAAAGCCAAAAGAACTCACCGACCGTCCCAGCCTCCAGCCCCGTATACATCATGATGCCCTATTGTCATGGATGGCGATGGAAACACTTTCTGGATTCTTGGTTCAGAACGCCCGGGCTGACTGGGTCACCACATTCTTAAGATAGAAGGCGTGATGAGTCTACAGTGTCGAGTGCGCCAAATGCATAGTTACAACGTACGAGGTCATGTCTTCCGACGAGGTGATCAGACAAGACTGACAGTGCGGAGTTGCAGTCTACCACCATCGCCATCACTATAGTCAGCGCTGCGGAAGAGAGAGGGGTGTGAGAACGAACGAGTAACCGGCACGACGTGATGAAGACGCACCTGATTTGACGTACAATCGGCTCCTCCAGACGAGGCCACACTTCGATGCTCTCTACTAGTCTGTATGCCTTCGGGAGAGGTGCGCCTGCGGAGGATGACACCTTCGCCTTCGTATGCATATAAGAATCAGAGCTGTCGCCTTTGGTATCCGTCCAGCTTGTTGAACTGGGGGATGACGAACCTGAGGATGGTCATGAAAATGACCGGAATGATCCTGTCGATGGTCCGGAACATGTCCAAATACAGGCTTCGTAAAGCTCTTGGAGGAACGTCCAAGGTAGAGGATCTATAAGTGATGTCAAACAAAAAGAATATACGACGAGCAAAAACGACTCGCTAGTTCAAGGGGATCTGAAGCTCAGATGTCCCTCGCATGGCTTGCACGGTCGAGTTCATGTAACAAGTGTTTCCCAGACTACATTGACAGACGCACAGATGTCAACCATCGTTCAGCGAGAAAGAGGGGAACACTGACTTTTTGAGCCTTGTGGGGAGCGCGAGCTACGAAGGGAATGGATCAGCCTGGGTGGATCATATCAGCAGACGGACCGGGACGGTGCGTTGTCACTTCTGCCAACTGTGAAGGGTCCATATCTGATACGCAGGGATTGATTAGTTTATATATATATACGAGCGAAACGATGAATCTCACCTCTACGAACATGATTGATTTCTCCAGGAGCTCTGGAAGTGATCGTAACGCGATGTACCCACCGTGATTTTTTGTCTGTCGTCCTGAAAGAAAAAAAGAAAAGTCGCCTTAGAACTTACGCACGGGAGAGCAAGACCTTGAGCATGTCACTTTAAATCCTGACCACTTCAGCCTGTTGGGTGGTACAGTAGACTGCATCGTGGTCAATCGATTAGTGTGTGATTGGAAAATATGGGGGGCTTACTTACTTACCCCCGCGAATTTAAACCGAGAAGCTATTAGGGCCTTCGGACCGCTTAAGAGTCTCGGGCCTGCTAAGCAGCTAAGCCAGACGCGGGCAAGCGGTCGTTCCGTGCACGACAGAGTGGCGTTGTTGTCATAAATAATATAACAAGTAAGTAGTTCAACTAAGTAGTTGGCGACTCTGCCAGTGCGGCGTGATCATGTGATCATCCCGAAAAGTTGCGCGTGGAATACTTGTGCATTTGGGCCCTGAGTCAGTCATAGACTACTGTATTCCAGCTTCAAGAGTAAAGTACAGTACTAACGAAAGTAAATTGATAACGTGAAGGATCCGAGACCCAACGAAAATTGATAATTTTTAAGGAGATAGCGAAGAAATTACGTAAATCATTTACTACTTGGACATTATCCCTATACAGATTGCGGTTTCGTTCGCCGAGATCTCGCAATGCGAGGGATCTTCTTTGGCAGTTTAGATAACTCCCAGGTGGATGAAGTCTGCAGTTAACAGTCGGGGAGAGGCGCCTTGCGCCACTAAGATCGTATATAGTACCAGCTGGGTTTCAATAAGTTGCGTTGCAGTAACGCGGATTCGGATGGCAAATATAACTTACTGCGCTCAGCTGTCTCTGAACGGATGGAACCGAGACGCATAGATGCATTTCCCATTCAAGGAAATCCACCTCTGACAGGCCCTGGCCAAGTTCGGCACCCGTGTATCTGTATATACCGTATCGGTAGGAACTGTGGCACCCACATCCTCCGAGGAGCACGTTCATGTGGAACACGAGCCGAATACCGAACGGTATTCCTACCCTTGCGGTATACATTCACAGTCTGGGCCTTAAGTTCGGCGTTTACAGCGATGCGTAGTAGGTAAATCATATTCCAAATGGCATGACTCTTTCGGCGACCGCCTGATCAGTGTCCGTCAGCCTGGATCAGCGGTTATTATTGTGACGATGTGGACGGGGTTGGATTGGAAGTCTACATTACGAACAGCCCAACGGTGTGAAATTCGTGAGAAAGTGCAACCCCTGTCTTACCGGAAATTGCCGCTTTCGCTGTGACCTGTCTTGTGACTAACATCGAATGCAGCCTCATTCCAAAGCCGCCGGACTGCGTGACCCAGTGTTATCAATGCAGCGTCGGTCCGTAGCGCAGAATCCTCCACCACTCGCAGCGCTCGTCCTCGCTCGTTTCAGAACGATGGTATGACTGCAGGGGAATAGAAAGCGCAGTTCACATTTTGGGCTGCTGCAAAGCAAGTATCTCTCCTTCAACTGTGTAGCTTGACTTCAAATCTGATGAACTCGTTTCTGCAGCATCCCTTGGACATGTGAACACGTCGCACACTGCGACCGTGGAGATGCTTTAGCCAGGAACCCTTTCCTGAACCCTTTGAGGACAGCATAATCCTGTGTCGGTCGTTTCCCGCATCGAAAGGTTCTTATTCACTTGTACAGAGACTAGAAAGCTGCTCTTCTCGATGCAACACAAGATGGAAAGGATGGACGGGCTGTGCTCATTAAACGGGTAGGTTCCAGGACTCACCCTCACGAAGTGAGGATAGCGTCGCGCTTAGGACCAGTAGAGGGATGCACCGACCAAAGGAGCCACTGTATCCCAATACTTTCCGTCTTCTCGGACGATCGGGATCTATGGTATCAGTACATCGTCATGCCCGTCCTACGGCCGTTCAACGAACCGAACTTACCTTGTTCGGGGAAGTCGTAGACTTTGTCGCTGAGGCCCTGGAGGTAGGCGTCAGTACGTTTTATCTTCCATTCATTCTTCTGGAATGTTGTTTGCAGGGTCTCGAATATGTGCACGGACAAAATGTCGCAATCGGTTCTTCTTTCCAGGGGCGTTGGTGATTGTACCGCTGAAAACATCCTCATGGACGGCTCTAATCTCTACAAAGATGGTTGGCATGCAATGGACACATGGCGAGCTCGCGATGGTGGCGATCTCCACTTCAGTCGCAAACGCTCGGAAGTCGAGATTAAGTATTACTTTATCGATTTCGGATTGTCGACAGAATTCCAATCCGATCAACGCGAATACATGGATACAGGAGGACTCGGTCGAATACAGGCACCCGAGCAGACCTCTGGGTTGCCTTATGATCCATTCAAGTTGGACGTTTATTATCTCGGACGCGTTTATCAAACAAAGATCGTGGAGGTGCGTTTATCCCATCTCATGACTCCCTTGCTCTGAATTCACGTCTTCCATCAGGAATTAAAAGGTATGGATCTCTTTGGCGATCTGGCTCTTCTAATGATGAAACCAGATCCAAAGGACCGTCCCAGTGCTCAAGATGCACTACAGCTTTGGAACAGTCTGCAATTGCTTCTCATTATGCCGCCTTGGTGGATGAGACTTCGACCCACGGGGCAGGAAGGGTCGATCGAGCGCATCGTGAACAACACGCTGGACGTGGTGGGGATGGTTCGGGGATCTTAGATAGGGACAGTGGCATGCTGAACGAATGAACGTCGACGGCACCTGATGTGGCACATCATCTTGTGAGCATTTAGAAGTACTTATTTTATGAGAAGACCGACTGATCGACGGCAAGCTGTGATTTTTGATGTGCTGCTTGTGCGCGTGTCCATTGCTGACCTGGGCCTGACGTCGTGCGTGCGGTTTGGGAGACGATGACGACCAAGACGATGGGGTGCAAGTTGGAGGTTGAGAAGGAACTGGCGTCCGCGAGAACGCGGGCGACGACGACAACATCACGAGGTGTACGTCAACATGAGGATGCCGAACGTCGGTGTCTCGTCTTCGCAGCATCCAGACGGCTCATGCCAGCTATGGTCGTCGCAGTGCGTTTTGGTGGTGGCGCGCCCGGGCCGGGATCAGCGTCGGCTTTGGGGCTAGTCTTCTCGCGTGTCCGCAGTTGTTTGGCCTCATCTCCGCTCCCGACCATCACCTCCCCTTCCGATTGTCCCTGATCTTTCCCCTCAGACCCACGACAGATGTCTTGCGATGCTTCGTCGTGCTCCGAGGCGCCGTTCGCGAGTTACCCAGGCTCGTCGCTCCCATCGATGTGTCCGTCGCCGTCACCGAGTCATCTTTTCCAATCTCTCTTTACACTATGACACAGAATGATCCAAACAAGCCCGCTCATCACTTACCCTCGCCACATCAACCTACGCCATCCGGAAGTGTCTCCAAGGCACCGACCACTGTTCCAACCCCAAGCTTCTATGCTTCAAAGTGTCATGTTCACCGGGGACCGCGGTGCGCAAACGACGGGCACGAGTCGACAACCGGCACGTTGGTCACTAGTATAGACCACATAGACCAGCACGACGCTAGGGAGACAAAACGAGGAAAGGGCGCGGGAGCATATATATATACAGGGGGAAAAGGAGGACGCAGGACCATACAGACGCGAGACCACACAGATGCACGAGCCACCCTGGCTTCCGTCCCGCGAAAACGTCGGCTCAGCTCATACAAAGGTCATCCAGCCAGGAACACCACTGTACGGTGCGTCGGATGGCAGTCCCTTTCGCGAGCCGCAGCTTGTTGAGGAGGCGCCCGTCATCAACGATCCCGTGCCCGGCCTCTTGCCAGCCGAAGACAACACGCCGAAGACAACTCCAATATATGGGGTCAGGTCAGTAATTGGGCAGGGACTTGGCCAACGTGGCCCACATCTACGGATGCGTGGAATCCGGAGCCGATGCCTTGGGATGGCTCCGCTACTGGGGCGAATGCATACGGTGGCACTTCGCAACAAGGACAAGGCCTCACCATTGATGTTCGGGACAAGTTCGAAGAAGAACACTAGTGGGACGCTTCCATCCGCGATCTACACAAGCGACCGGGCCAAGGTGTATTGCCGCCGTACTTTACTCGGCCGACCTCTTGCATAATCCCGATCACTCCTTGTTCTCCGTCGGCGTCGACCCGCCCGATATGAAGCCTCATGCTCCTACCTCTCCGGAGAGCAGCGATATCAGTCCATCGTTCCAGCCCCCCTCTGTAGACGACCTGACATACTCCATACCCCATCCAAACGCGTACTATTGCAGGAAGCATAATGGTCGGGTCCTTCTCCAATGGAAGTCTTGGATGATGATGCCTCCTCTGGCCAAATCATTCGTTCTAGACGAATCGTGGTGCTCGGGGAGCGTTGAGCCGACGGTGCGCAGTACGCATAATGCACGTCCGGGTATTACTAGCCTGGTTCTCCGTCGTCGGTGCGACACAGTTTCCTCTGTCTCTACGTCCGCCCGACTCCACCGCCCATCTCCCGAGACTCTTGCAGTTCGATCTTTCGCACCAGCTTGCAGCGCGATCACCCGGCGAGGATAGGCAGCGCCTAACATCACTCCTCTCCCACTACTCCGAGTTCCCGCATCATTTTCGCCCGACGCTCTCGCTCAAAGCGGTCCCTACCACCGTATACAGACCGAGCTCCTACGAGACCCTCGAACATGTTCGCTGCAAGTCCGTTCATCTAGCCCAGAGCGAGCCGCTGCGCTGGATCGAAACCCAAGTCCTGGGACCCGACATCACAGACAGGCATACGCTGGCACAACTTGGCCGTATGGCCGCAAACGCCTACCAGCTTCCCTGGAAGGACAACTGGTACGAGCTTGATCCCTTTTGGAACCTCAACGGTCGATCCGCAAGCCCCGTTCCCAGACCTTGCCCGCCGCAAGCGGACCACGTCGTGCGTCGGCGATGGAGAACAACCTTTTGGTCAAGCAAACTTGACCCACCACTTCCATCACTACGAAAGGGCTGTAGACTCGCTCAAACTCGATCCAGCCTTTCGCCGCTCAGAATGGGAAATGTCTGTTCAAAAGAAATTACAACGGCGGAAAGCGACATCGCTCAACCTGGACGCAATCTCGCCAGATCAACCGACAGATGATGTCGTGGAAGACTCCGTTCTTGAGGAGGAAGGTGACTTGCTGGACCTCTAGTCTGTTGTCAATGCTCGCTGTATTGCGTTGTCTCCGAAGTCATCCCCGGTGTTATACCCGCCAAGTACCTCGAGGAGTTCAATGCGAGAGAGATGGGATAGCCTGATCCCTGGTCGCAAACGAGAAGAATCTGTTGTCTCGGGGCTGGAAACCTTTCTTCTGTAGGTTCAGCATTTCTCGCTGCATCTAGAAGGTACTCATCTAGTTGTAGCATCGTCGAGAACAAACTGTGGAGGGGAGAAAGCCAAAGGATGGCTATTTCTCGGCCTGTATTCCAGCGAAAGATCGGGTGGTCATCTGTGATGAGGACCATTTCGATTGTCTCTTGAATCTACTTATCCGATCCACGCGCACAGTCGCTCCATCTTTGACCACATGTGTTTCATCATTGCTGAAGCAATTATACCGGCTGGCGAGCAGGATACATCTATCACACCTCCTAATACGGATCCAAGTACTGTGGAAGGCCGCCAGAATGGGAGAAAACTCCTCCGTTTCTGGGTGGAGACGAGTGCTTGGTTGCTCGACTACCAACGCCGAATGCAGTACGTACTTTCCGAATCTTTCGGACTTCGACCCAAAAAATTTGCAGGCAACGCGCTTAAGGAGTACGCTTTTGCCAAAGCATGGGTGAAGCTGGATTCTGTCCGTGAGATGTATCAGATGGGTATAGGCGCCCATCCCGATCAGAGTATGTTTCATCGTGTTCTGTTCCCGATCATACGTTGCTCACTGGGACGTATATTTTAAAGATTGTCGAGGTTACCTGCATTTGTAGAATACGAGCCTGTCCAGCTTGCTGCAAGGGCATTGGGGTTGACACCTGTGACATACTCGTCCGGTGGGTCTATTTCCCTCTTGATCTGGTTTGTGCTGAACCGATCAACTACAGAACTGCTGGAATTAGCATACCTCGCATAATGTAGATGCGATCCTAGGCAAACATCGCATTATTTAATGCTATCGAAGCATTTCGCGATATCCCCTCGTCAGGAGCTTCAAAACCTTGTTTTACAAGAGTGTACCAGGGACCGGTATACTGAAGAGGATCGACTCGGTGCCCTGAAAGTCCATGGCTTCGGAAAGGACAACTTGCTGCGCGTAGATTACGAGGATGACATCGACGAGGACTTCTTGGTTTTTGCTTGGAAAGACTGCATGAAGAGAGCCTGGAGGGATCGCAAGGACGGAGCGCAGCGATTGAGAGATGCCAACGACGCGTTTAGAATCGTG
This sequence comes from Leccinum arenicola, assembly GCA_038092295.1. Classification (NCBI taxonomy): domain Eukaryota; kingdom Fungi; phylum Basidiomycota; class Agaricomycetes; order Boletales; family Boletaceae; genus Leccinum; species Leccinum arenicola. The sequence goes on from JBBPQC010000236.1 coordinate 22,201, forward strand.
GCAGAATCAAGAGGCAGCGTGAATCTACGGAAAATGTGGGAAGATTCCTCGAGGGATAGTATGGATCCGAGTCGGGCACATGCCACTCTAGAAGTTCCTCCGGAGACCGATGATGGGATGCTGATGACCGTGTTCATGATGCGGGTATGTGTTCCAATGGTTGACTACTCTATCGTGCCCTCACACAGGATTCGTCAGTTGGAAGAGCAGCCACTGACGCCCTATTTCACCACTGACGTTCGAGACTATCCTCACAGATCTATCCCCCGCAAGATGTGTTCCACGGGCCTCCCACTCTCTTTCGTCTTCTACGCCGTGCGCAGCATCCATTTGATGACCTTCATCAATGCACAGATCCCCGACCTGCTCAACTCCTTCCCTCTTTGAGACATTTGGCCGCCGTGATCAAATCCGATGAAGCCCCTGAAGAAACTTCTGCAGGTGCTCAGAGGATGTTCCAGCCCGTAGCTGTTGAAGACGGTAAGTTTTGCAACAATTTCCTTGTACCTTGACCATTATATTCCACTGGTCGACGCCGCTGACTGTTTTTGGGCTCCTAGGAAATTACCAAGATCGCATACGAAAACGGATCAACATGTCTGATATGGCCAAGGGTTACTGCTACTTGGAGGGTCACTCAAAGTTCGAAGTGTCCATCACGGTAGTCGTCCTGGTTGGCGCGATAGACCACCTCTTATCCCCTCCCTCTCACGCACGCATACACAAAGGGATTGTGCGATCAACGAGCTGCGCTGACGCATGATCATGACTGCCAAGCTGCTCTTCGGTACTTGCTTCGGGTCCCGACGACACGGATCTGTTCAGGAAACGGTGTTCGACTTTTTCGATCACAAAAGCAGCAGGGCAGAATTCTCCCAGTGACGGCAACGATGTTTCCGTCCTCGCTATTGATGTGTGCTGAACCAATCGCATTGGAAGACCGAAACTGGTCGGAAGCCTCAATGACACCGTTGGCAGCATTCTGGGAAAACTCACTGCGGACAATGGTACTAAACCTTTTTTGCTGTGCGTTCCGCTCCTGCGATCTTTCCGATCAGTCTTCCAGGAGCGTCTTCCAAGCTTGAAGCACACACCCAATGGTTCCGATCTCTCATAGATCACCATCAAATTTGCGTTGACCGTTGGCGCACCCGGGAATACCAACGCAGACGAATGTCAAGCTGAACAAGCTCGCGCCGAGGCGACCGGAGTGGTCGACGCACTTGGTTTCACACCCGCAGCGATTGCCGTACTATCATCGGTGGTTGACGTTGGCTCACAGGTTGTGAGTGGAGCAGAAGCATTCGATAATACGTGGGGTACTTTGTTGCAAAGGATCAAACTATTCAACAAAATCGTGGCCAGCGTTGCTGAGGTATCTTCATATCCGGTCCCATGATCTCAATGCAAGACAGGTTCATCCGTACGCATCGCTCGCTTGGTCTGTTATATCCGCTGCGAGTCGAGTAAGTCTCTTTCTCCATCGTTTCCCTATCGCCAATCGATCGCCATTTAGCACACAGGCGCTGATAGACCAGCAAAATCGCGATGATCGGGTCGTTCGCTGGCCACCATGATGAGTGACGTCTTCGACTTCGTCAACGACGCTGAACCTTTGAAGGCGATCAAGGCACACATAAAGACCGTCACGCTTCTGATACGGCAAGTGACAGAGTGTGGGTATTTCATCGCTGTATATGCCCAACAAAAGAACATTTGTTAGTCGTCGTCGAATTCACCTTCCGATTTGTGTCTGATCTCCATTAAAAGGGGCTCGGACGGCAAAATACACGCTTTCTGACATAGATGCAAGGATCGATGGTTACGGGACGAAGTCAACAAAACTCAAGACCTCATTCCTGGAAGGTGTGACGGTGCACACGGGTATCATGGTCTTTCGTTTAATGAATACTGTGGATCATGCCGGTGGGTCCGACCTTTTTAACGGACTGCGCGCGGAACGTTCATGGCCCTGGCATACAGCGGAGGCCATAGACCTGAACGACGTGCCATACGCATTTGGTGCCAGATTTGTGCAGGAAAGGGATGCCTTCCCGGGACGCGCGTGTCCTTGCTTCACGATGTTTGTGATATCTTCGATAATCCCGACGAAGATGCCCCAAGAGTGTGCTTGCTCACTGGCGTGGCTGGATCTAGAAAATCTGCGGTGGCTCCCACGATCGCTCGACTGTACGACGGGAAAAATATTGCTTCTCCAGTACCGATATCGCGAGGCGGAATCCCAAAAATCTGTGCAGGACTATAGCACGAGACCTGTCTGATCACGATCCGCTGTACAAATCAGCCCTTTGGGGTATCGTGAAAAACGACCGGGCGCTTCGTACGTCCGCATCACCAACCGAGCAGATTGAGCGCCTTGTCATCGAACCTTTCGAGCGTCTCGACCCCATCGGACGGTCCATCCCCTTTCAGCATCTTTAAAGGCACCCATGCGTCTCTTGGTCGTCAGGTTTCAACTACGTAGACGTCAGCCACCGTGATCGTCGCAGGTAGCTGATTTGTGCATCGTAGCTTCCATGGAGGAGATGGCTCGCACGTTAGGCCAGGTAAGCATATGTGTTACCGTGTTTATTACAAATCTCACCTCCCCTCGTCTTCAGTCTTCCGCACGACAATAAAATCCAGGACAACTTGAACTTCCACCTATCTCACTTCCCCGGCCACGCTGTCACTGAATGACGATAGTTTACATACAGCATTCGGACAAACATCGTCTCATTTTTGTCAAAAAACGGATCGAGGACGGTCGCACCTCTAATAACTACAACATCCAAAAAGAATCATTCAGTTGCGCACATCAAGCTCACCCTCGCACCGTTCACGATCGACTTTGGGTCCTGCAGTTCAAGCAGCACCTGCAGGTCGCCAAGTTCGCGTTGAACCGATGAGATTGAGCTTGGAGGGGCACCTGCACAAGAAATGACAGGCCCATCAGAACATATGTTCGTCGCTTCGCGGCTTGGAAATACATCCCACAGTATGTTTCATCAGTGTCGCGGGAAAACCACTCTGACGTTGCCCAGTAGACCGTCTGAGGCAGAGCATATAACGAGAAACTTCCTCGGCATTTGTCGTTTCGCAGGTGAGCATAGAGGGTACTATGTCGGGAAGACATACCATTCATTTTCATCTTCATTGTGATGAGTTGTTTGAATCGCTTCGACGGTCTGCTCAGCAGCCTATGAGAAGAATGTAATTTCTTATCTGATCTCTTTTCTCTCCTTGTTCACTAGCCTGTCCCTGCATGTACTGAGTCGACCCTGTAGAATTGTTTACGTTCGAGCGCCTTGAGCAGCGTACTACTCTCCAGCTATCTGGGGTAAGTCACGGCTCCTAGTCTCTGCAGTTCAAGAGGTCAATTTGCAAGCGTAAGGCGCATGTACACTGAGCACTGTTCTCACGTCTCTGAGACTCTGACCTATTTGTGTGCTTCGTACATGTTCCGAGTTGACGAATTTTATTCTCCCAGGTTGTTTTCATGCAGAGCAACTGATTGCTCACTGTATGAACCAATGTACTGCAGGGGAGACAATACCTGTCAGTGGGTTTATGTCGGTCTCATTCTCCGCTCACCGGGCGTTGAGAAGCATGCAAGCAACCTCAAATTTAGGTTTTTCTTTTTTCGGGAAAGCCATCCGACTCCATGACGTCTTGCACAAGTCGGCCACGATGCGGGCGAAGAGCCTGTCAAAGTCCTGGAGGTTGTCGGGCGCCTTGTTGATGACGAGGAGAATATTGAGATCCTCGAGTGGTTGGTAAAATAGCGGACTTGTGCGGTCTCGTCGGAAGTGTGTTGGCTGTTGGTGGGGATGAAAAAAGGGGACGTCAACGTAGAATGTATTTACTACTGACCATCCTTTCGTGCGCGATACTATCACGTGACTTTGACTTTGCTCCAGCTCGAACTACCACAATGGCACAGTCTCAACTAGTGGTAAGGTATGCTCTCAGGGCAATGGAACGCGTCGCACCACTCCGACTCGCAGAAAAGTGGGACAATGTAGGTCATCTTCGACATCCTGAATATGATGTATCATTCCAACGCCGACACTTGTAATAGGTGGGGCTTTTGCTAGGTACAGAACATCACCTTTGTTTTTCTGATCTGGGCATCATCGAACCCAACCCAACCACCCAGAGTCGCCCGTTCAGCGGCCAAACGCTAACCGCGTTCTCTTAACGATCGAGTAAGGATGAGACTGGATGTTCGAGAATCTGCTCATGATTGTCTCGTCTGTCCAGCCTGACCTCCGCTGTCCTGCAAGAAGCCCTTGAACCCTCGGTGGCACTCGTCGTATCGTACCACCCGACTATCTTCAAGCACCTCTCGTCGCTGACGCTTTCCAACCCGCTGCAAGCCTCCCTACTGAATCTTGCAGCAGCGGGCGTCTCCGTCTACTCACCACACACCGCGCTCGACAACGTGAATGACGGTATAAATGACTGGCTCGCGCGCTGCGCTGGCACTCTCGAAGACGCCAGCAGCAACAACACGCTGCATTCCGTGAACGTCTCGCTTCTAGGAGAACCAAGGGGTAACGAGGGCGGACTTGGCAGGCTGCTCACGTTCCCAGATCCGCTCTCGATCGAGGAGCTCGTCGGGAGGATCAAGAAGCATCTCCGCCTCCGGCACGGTAAGCCCAGGCAAACTTGGTTCCTTTTTAAAACATGTTTCAATGACGTGCTTATACAATGGAACTCGAATTGACCGGTCGTTGCGTGCCATGTGCGCGTGTGTGGTGCCACTCTTGATTCCGAACGACGATCTGCGTGTGGCATTGCTCCCGTTCCTTCCCGCTGTCCTCGGTCTGCATGTCTCTTTCCCTATTCGGTACGAAGTCGACGTCAGACGCCCCTTGGTGCGGCGCAAGGTGCGAACGGTTGCGATCTGTGCGGGGTCAGGTGCTTCGGTTCTTAATGGCGTCGATGCGGATGTTTATTTCACTGGCGAAATGGCACACGTACGTCCTTTTTTCGCAATATCCTGTGCTGTTCTATCGCTTCTCGTGTGTGGCCCCGACGG
>JBBPQC010000237.1:0-27192 GCA_038092295.1 Leccinum arenicola
CCGACTACGTGCCAATTTTAACCCCCCCCTGTATTAACACAACATTTTCCAACTTTCCCCCCCCCCCCCCCCTTTTTTTTTTTTTTCCATCGATCAAGCGGCCACAAGGCCAAGCTTCCCGCGCTGCAGTACAGCTTTGAACCCGAAGTGATCTTCAGCACTAAAGTTTTGGATCGGGTTGTACATCGTGTGGATTTGCTTTCGCGCGTTGATTTCGCCGATGACGAACCTCGCCTCCTCGTCTTCAGGATCCAGAACCTTGTCCAGATCCGCGTCCAACAGGATTGGGCCGTGCGGGTCCGTCAGTTCACCGGGAACCCTGACGGCAGCAAATCGTCAGCACCAATCATTATGGAATGTAGAAAATGTACCTGGCAATAACGCGCTCGTACATCTCAGGATCAGTGGGAGCAAACAAGTAGCGACAGAAGTCCATCGTTTTCTGCGGACCCAGACATAATTTAGCGATCGGTTGACACACCGTGTGTAATGAACAATCAGCTCACGTCTAGCTCGTCATCCGTCAAAGTCTTTCCAACATCAGCGGTACCCTGGATGACTGGAGGACATACCATGTCAATGGAAAGCGCACAATAGAGAGTGCAATCATACTTACCGGGTCGAATCAAGTCAAATGCGCGATCGAAGTTGTCCTCGTTGACATCGCTCATCACATCGATTGATTGATTGCGAATTTGCTTGTACGTTCCAAGGACGACGAGCAAGAACCTTATGCGGTTCACATATGGGCAGCTTGAATGGTGTAAAATTATCTGTCTACATACCTCGTGTACGACGTGCCCACTTTAGAGCTGTGCCATTTCTGCGCCTCGTCCTCTGTGGAGGATCCACGGATAGAAGCCGAGATCGTTACTGCAGCAGACATACCGCCCGTGAATGCAAGATGGACGCCAGAGGAGAAGAAAGGATCGATGAAAGCTGTTTGAATGTGAAGGATATTACTTTTCGTCTATTTTCAGAATTAACGACTTACCACCAGCATCTCCTGCAATGCGGTAGTGGTCCCCTGCGTACGACGTTGCGGAATAGCTATAGTCACTTGCGCTCTTGACTGATCCGGGCTTTCCTGAGTTTCTAAGAGTCGCGTTTTCCAAGAACTTGACTAAGCCAGGCGACCTCTCAATTTCCTGCAAGTAATGCGCCTGTAGGCTCGGTATTCCCGTAGGATTTTGAAGCTCTTTCTTCTTGCGGTTGCTACTGTCTTGATCCATGACAATTCCGACCGAGGTCGAACCATCGTGGAGAGGAATGAACCACGACCATCCAGACTCATCTGCAGGTCAACATCATTACAGAATGAGACCCAAAACATTCCGTATAGACTCATCCCACGGACCTGTTAGTGACTCGACCCAGACAGCGTTATCCCGACTGGTTCCTGGCATATACCTTTCGGTGTTTTCCCAGTATCCCCAGCACGCGATGTTATTGAGACTTTTATTGAAGTGCCTGTTTTTGAGGTATTTGGTAGACATGATGCCGTTCCTTCCAGTGGCATCCACCAGATATTCGAACGAAATTTGACCCTCGACGCCATCGCGAGATACCCAGGAGGCAGAAACAGGCCGCTTGCCATCGAAGTGTAGTTCTGTGACTCTGGTCTCATCGATCACTGTTGCGCCGTTTTTCGCGGCGTGCTTAAGCATGAGGTCGTCGAACTCCTCGCGAATCTGCGGAGGTCGTGATGTTTTACCAACATGCGCGAGCAGCCATAAATCCTATACTTACGACATTCCAGGACGCGCTGTCAGGGCCCAGTGCAATAAAATCGGTGTCTGGAATGCATTTGAGCAATGAGTACAGCAATTGGGTGGGGGAAACGGAACACATACATCCTTCACGTTTGCGTTGGTTGAGCTTGACCGCTGTGCCAGGCTGAATAGAGGTTTAGCCATGCTATGAAACACAACGTCATCACGTACCTTGTCGCAGAATCCGTAGTTCTTCACGTCTTCCTCTGCATCTATAAATTTCAAGAATGGTCGAACCGAAGGCAGCAAACCTTCTCCGATATGATACCTTTGTATCGCAGACTGCGTCAGAACTTTCCGACGATTCATCTCAGCCTGAGGGTCTCTAGTACAGACCTTGGGAACTTGGCAGCCTCCAGAACCACGACCTCAAATCCTTCTCTTGCGAGAGCAGCCGCCGCATAGCTGCCTGCGGGGCCACCTCCAATCACAAGTATCTGCGCTCTGACGGGCTGTAGGAGATGAATGAGGCGACTGCAATAAAATGAGGTAGGAGAAACCCATACAACTGTTGCTACCATTGCTCGCGAATCAATCAATTTGCACTGAGTGGCCGAGGTGACTTCAAGTTAGAGGGTCCTTAGCGAACCATCCCGCCTTTTAACTGTCTTCTGCCAGTGCTTTCTGTATCGGGAATAGTATGTGCTATGAATACTCGGTTTCCACAGGTTTATTAGTTTTCACTGAACGCACCGGATTCCTGACGCTTCTTTGCCATATTGTGGTTTCTATAAGGACTGCTTCAACTTGTTATCAGTGGTTCTGACCCGGGCCATTCTGCACTTACCGAGTAACGTAATGAAGCCGAATTTCCTTTTTTTCGCTCGCATTGCTCTGAAGTGTTACTTACCAGTAGCAATCAACCAGAAAAAAGCGTCATTGAAATCTGTCTCGCAGACTCAGTGTGCTAGGCTACGTCTGGAGAAGTACTTGACAAATATCTGCAAAATCAGTAGTGTTACATTGTAGGGGGCTTCTACCTTATCGGATGATTGAACGGTCTTGCGGATAAGCAGCTCCTTGAAATAGTTCTCCGATCACGGATCTCTGATGCAGGCCAGCATATTTACTGGTAATTTCTCTATATTTTTTTTTCGCTTGCATTCGAATTTCAGATCTGATCGGTCCATGGTGAGGTCACCATGGTTGAGTCGTCCCCAACTCCGCAGACTCATTGTCATAATGCCATTGTAAACCCTTTACGGTTGGAAACACGGATTGATCTGAAACAGTTCTGCATACCACAGCCCCACGGGCACGGAGTCCTATCGTCACGGAGGATGTTCATAATCATAAGTACTAAGCCCTCTCCTCTCTTATCTCGGATTTACACAACTTGCTGTCGACGAAAAGACAGAATGCGTCGGCACAGGGGAAAATGAAAAGGTCGTGTAACTCAGTGAGAGGCGTCATCAAAGGACGTCCAGTATCTGAATGCCTTCGATCTCATTTGAACTTCAATATCATCGGCGTAATCTCCTCCACTACTTGCACAGTGATCACATTCTCCGTCGCGATCTTGCTGCTTGCAGCCACACCGTCAAGGCTCGGCGTGAACAAAAATGCACCAAACGATCTCCTCAGTCTAACGACGAGTTGATGAATAGTCGACCAAGTGCCTTGTCTCCCTATATACAACAGGCAACAAGATCAAAAATATATCCCCAGAAGTGAGTATGCAACATCCTCAACGAGCGTCGTCTGTCGTTATGAAGCTAGACAACTATGAGCTCTGTTTGGATGTCATCTAATCTCGGTCGCAGTGACACCAATCCTTGTGCAGACATGCCCATCGCCTCCTCCATCTCCGAGATAGTCTCATGACACTCCTTGTAGTTGTGGTTCGGGACAGCCAGGTTCATGTAAGGTTTCTAGTCCCCGATGTAGAACCTATCCACTTTGGATGCATGGTATTCTGGAATGTCCATGCGCCAGAGTTCAATTGGGTATGGAGCTGCTGCATAGAAGGCAGCCATCGTCACGGGCGATGTTCGAGTTGTGTGAAAGTTCTTTCCTAACAGTCATTTTCCTCAGTGGTGTTCGGGCCCCATCGCGTCGCGGTGACCTTGTGTGGAGTACTATCTGGGACCATGACTCGGAATCCCACATGATCTTGCAGAATGTTTGCAGCCTGTCGTGGGTAAGCGAACCCTCGAGTTGTCGAACAGAGGCCGAGTCGGACCACCAAACCTCATATATCATAGACGGTCTGATCACCAGACTAATAACTTCCCTCGTTGACATCTCTCGCATATAATCGCATCTGCGAGTCTGGTGTAGCACGAGCAATCGTACAAGCACTCCAGGGACGCTATGACGCTATGATCACATGAAATGATGGCACAGAGAATACCGGAGACGTGTTCCATCCCCCGGTGTAGGCATGCATAAAAGTCGACTAATCATATATGCATACACGACGACGGCTCACTGGCATCAAAAAAAAAAGTCACTAGTGTTACACTATCTGAATGCTCTTCTCGCAATGTCTCCCCATACTGGAGCTCACAACTCCAACTCGGCCCGCGCATTACTGCTCCCCACCGTGCTCACGTTCTCCTCCCTCCCCCTCCTCCTACCACCCCCCGCATCCCCAACCCAATTCACCTCCCCCGACACCCCACTCCCATTTCTCGTCCGCGTCTGCGTCACCACGCGCCGCCTTCCCCTCCCTGACGGATCCACCACCCGTGCGTCCTCCGTCATGACCGCCCGGCTGTTGGACGTCGACACCGCATACCGCCCTTCATATGCGGGGTGCATACCCACCGACGCCGCCGCGTTCGACGTCCGCACGTCCGACACGAGAGACGCACCGAGGGGCATGTCGTCGTACTGCAGTCGGATCGCGCCGTTGCTTGAGCGCGCTTGGACGGCAAAGTCACCGGCCCATCCCGTGCCAGAGCCAGAAGAGGGCGTCATCAGCGATACGGACGAAGTGATCTTGCTGTAATGGGATCAACTACGTTATCGTGTGGGATCGGACGAGCGAAGACGGACGGACCCGTTACTCGTGCGCATTTCCAGTTGGACGGGCCCATTGTCTCGTCTTCCTCCGGCGCTCAGGAGAGACGCGGTCGCCTGGATGGGCGCGTTCGAGGTGTGCAGCTTCAGCACGTCAGAGGTGTTGAAATGGCCCACGATGGCACCGTTGCTCGAACTCAGGGAGCCTCTCGTGAGCGTGATGGACTGGAGGAGTGAAAGGACGCCCGTGGTCAGTACCATCACGGACAATATGGAGACTCTGGACCAGGTCACGCACCTCGACGCGAACACGAGCATTGGACGTCGAAATTCGGAGGTCGTCGAACGCGACACCCTGCCACAAGTCGCCGATGTCATAACCAAAGTTGCCTGTATCGGTCGTGAACGCGCGGACGCGGAGCGGGGTGTGTTGGGAAAGGGTAGCCGGGAGGGTCCATACGACGTCAAATTGGAGCTGATCGCGCGAGTCGGTCCATGATGCTGGCGCGGGCGTCTAGATAGTACACGATACGAAGATTGATAAGATTGGAATGAATATGTAGGGCCAACAAAACCGAAAAGGAAAAGGTACACGTACATATATACCTACGCCGTGTGCGTTTTCGCCCTTGTGAAGGCTGCACACGGTCGCACGCGCAAGCGCGCGGGGGTCATGGTATGCCACACGCACGTCCACCCGAACCTCGCGCCCGACCTGGGTCGACTGTGTGACTTGGACGTTCCCGCTTTGGTACGAGCCGCGCGAGACGAGGTAGAGCTCGTCGGCGGTGACAGGGAGGACAAAGGACGTTTCAGCGCTATGTGAAAATGTTGGGGCCCAGTGGGGTCGAGAATGGTGAGAGGTCCAGTCAGCGCTGCTGATGGACGTGATGACCCTGCCGTCAGTGGCACGGGGTGTGCCTTGGTCGTCGGCGCGATGCTTGAAGCGGAGTAGAAAGAAGAGGAGAAGTCAGCGACGGTTTGCGAGAGGAGCACCAAGGGACCCTACGTGGGCTCTGTTGGCCATGCGGACGAGGGAGGGTGCAGTGAGGGAGACAAGCGCGAGGTAGATGAGAAGGGCAACTGCTAATGCTTGGAAGAACCGCCTGGCAGGAGATCGGCGATAGACTACGGCTACGGTTGCTGCGGGGTGGGGCTCCTGGCGGTTGTGGTGATGATGGTGATGATGATGGTGCTGGTGATGGTCGGCGGGATACGTCGGATATGAACTTGGAGGCGGTGGTGGTGGAGCAGACGTAGGTGTGTGGCGCGGTGAGGCAGCGTCGATGTGATATGAGATCGGACTCGGAGCGGCTTCGAAAGAGTATGAGGGCGGCGAGGACGAGGTTGGCTGTTGTGGATGGACAGTGCCGGACCCGAAGAAGTTACCTTGACCTGGCGTTGTCGGAAGAAGCTGCTGTTGCAGCTTCTTGTCTGACGGATCCTCGTCAACGATGATGATCATGTCTTGCTTGTTCAAAACGGCTCAACAAAAGATCGGGAACCTGGACAATGACGACGAGAACAAAGGATGAGTTGTTTTTTTTTTTGGTTCCATCTTGTTTTGACTCAGAGAACTGCGGTCCTGTCTTACGACGTTTTTGGGTTGCTTCCGTGCTGCTGTGGCTTATTTCTCTTTACATCCCTTGCCAATCGACTACGCCGCAGTCACCGTTCGGGCTGTGTGTTCTGGAAGGAAGAATAATTGCGGACTTTGAATCAAAGTGGCACGGCAGGGGCGGCCCGCCGTACGACATTCATAATCGACACGGCGGGACAATATTGGTAGGACGATGGACTTGAGGAGGTCCGTAGAAAAGTTTGGTCCTGCCTATAAACCGCGCGTTTTATGTCACAGGAAAGGGGCACGAAGGAGTGGTTCGACTTGAGGAAGTCGGTTGCCTGGCATGCCCCTGGCACTCGCAGAAGTTTCTGTCATTCTTCTCGCCGAGGCCTTGCAGGGCTCATGATGTCCTCTGTCCTCAAGGTCTCACCTGATCTCTTGTACATGTTCGGGTCCGGTTCTGCGGTCCGGGTTTCTCAGGTCAGTTGTTGGCATTCATTTCATTCATCTCACCTTTCCCCCCTTTCTTTCGCCACCTCTCGTGCCATCTTTATCCTCCCTTCCCCCCACACACAAAGAACGCCTCATTCAGCTCAAATCAGATGTTCCTGGTCGGCGTGCATATATCATATTGTTCACCTCGCAATATGACATGCCATTGTACGTATCACATTGGCATATGGCATCATTATAATTTAAACTTCATCTTCTCGACAAACAAACAATGCGGATGCGGTGCAACTTTGCACCACCACTAGATGTCCACTGCAACTTTATTGATATCGATGCCGTTACGCGAGCGAGGGCAAGCGCGCGCGAGGCAGCAAGAGGCGTCAGGCATGTACCGCTACACGAGACGTCCATTCCATGGCGCTCTGCCACTAGCAGCTGACAGAAGCGGGGACGGGCCCTTGCTGTTCAATGTCCTCTTTCCTCGCTCGGCATCTCATCATTCTTCCATCCGTGCCATCCCCTGCATCCGCCCGCCGTCTGCCGTGGTTGTCAGCCCTGTCCAGGATTTCATTACGATCATGAATTCTAATACACCCATCGCATCGCATCGTGATCACGATATCACCTCATCACTCGGCACACAAACTCTCATTTCATCATATCCGATGATTGCATGATCGCGCTGTGATCCATGAATCATCATCGAGGCCCGGGCCGTCCACAGTCTTGGGGCCACGAGGCAATGACGAGATGGCGGACGTCATCGTGTCTCGTTTACGAGAGTTAATCTCACTTTCTTCTCTCCCTCCCTCGAGCCCCTTGGCACTTTCCGAGATATCTCTCCCCCTTAGTTTTCTCCATTCGGAATGTCGTTATCCGTGAGCCTCGAGGACCAAGCAGCACCAACACATAATTAAGAGACACGCAATACAATGGCACGCGCGCACGTCGAGGTCTGTGTCGTTTCGTGGTTCTTCCGTACCGTTTCGAAACCCAGTCCACATTTTGTCCAACCATTCCTTTTCCCGACTCTCGATCGGGCGGCTTTTCCTTGTTCGTGTAATGTTCCTGCATTCATTGAAACCACGTTGCAGACGTATTGAACGCCATGATGGATTCAGGGCTTTCCCTCCCTCCTTCCCCCGATCCCCGATCGAGGGGGGAGGCGGTAAATTATGCGTTCACAGGGTTTATCCTTTGCTCCGTCGTTTTCTGTCGTCGATGACTTCGTCACAGGGTCCGATCGCGACCCCTCTTCCCGTCGCTGCTCAGCTTCTCCCGGAGCTCCACTCGGGATAAGGACAAAGCTCTTCCTCCCCTCCCTTAGCACTCCCTTCTCGCTGCTACCCTCGTGTTCGCGAGGACGTTACGGGTCGTCTTCAACGCGGAAAACGACTCCACGCTCTATTCCGTGTGATAAGGAAGAACCGTTGACCATAAAGCCGACGAGTTCGATTCATCGACGTCACCAGCCAACCACCCAGTGTCATTGATCAGTCAATCGGCCACTCGGGACAGGACGGCAGGCATTTTGCAAAGATCAACGATCGAGATCAGATGGATCATCATATCGGGGTGGATTCGTTCATTCCGTTCGTTCGCTTGCACGCCGCAACACTGCCTGCCTGATACGCTACGCTACTACGAGACGATACACGTGTTCTGAGAGAGTCGGACAACGTGCAGGTAGCCTCACGATGTGAAACGGGACGGTTTGGCTTCGGTTTAGTTTTGGCTTTTCGCTTGCTTTTTTGGTGTGCTGTTAAATTACTGTTACTATTTATTATCACGATAATGAATTCCCTCGACCTCGAGTCAGGGTCGCTCGCACGCACACACGAGATGCAGTGAGCGTGAGTGAATGAATGAGAGGAGGAAGGGGGGAGGAACCAAAGAAGACGAGATCGATGAACACGATTAGGCACAATGACAAGCCGGCCGGCCCGGGAACGTAAAATAGAAACCCCGTGTCACGGCAAGGACATGCGGCTTGGTGTTTTTACCTGTTCGCCCGTCGAAGGCAGTGCGGCCGAGAGAAAATCATTACACACGCACACACGATGGGATGTATGGCGCGGAGAGCGAAAAAGAAAAACCGGTGACGGTGACGTGTTATCGCTGGCGCCTTTCGCCCACCCTTGCCCCCCTTTGTTATCAGCACGACGCGAGGTTCGGAAACAAGGACACGAGATTGAAATCAGTATCATGTGCCACGGGGAGAGGAGAGAAACGAATCGTCCGAGCGGAACGGCCGGGTAAAATATCGACGACGCGGCGCCCGCAACGCCCGGCGGAGTGCGTGGATCAGAGTGATGGTGGCTTGCTTCTTCTCGAGACAAACGGAAAGAAGAGCGTGTTGTTGTTGGCACCACGCGCACGTGGTAAAGAGAGCGAGGGATCGGACGTTGAGAGGCTCCGAGGGTTGCCAAGAAATAATGAAATAGTGCCGGGAACGCCAGACGTGGAACAGATAGGGGGCTCAATGCACGTACCCGACGTTTTTCGTTTTCGATATTTCTTTTTGGGTTGAAGAGGTAAGGAGAAGGGACGACGTGCACGTCCACGTCAAACATCAACACGCCGCTCGTGTCCCAAAGATGAGAGTGCAAGAATGTCAAGGTATATGAAATGAGTGCACAGTCCTTGCCTCTCTGTGTTGTGGTCGTACGCGCGCTGCTGGAGTGGGAAGAAGAACGAGGTTACGACAGGGGTACACGCAGTTTTCGTGTTCGAACACGACGGGGCTGCTGACGACATTTTCTAGTTTGGACCTGTGACGCAAGGATAACTTTGTTGTTGGGGCGCGTTTTCCGAGAATGAAATAACGTTAGCGTTGATTGGGAGGGGGGGGTGGCTGCAGGCAGGATCTGGCACATGGAGGTGACGGCAGGATGGCAACGTGTACTAGCGCGCGGGACGGGATAGGGCGGTTCTGTTTCTGGTTGTGACGCGGACTTCGCCAACGTTCGCATATGGTGCGGCACGCGTCCGGGATTCCGAGCGTGCGGAAATTGTGGCAATGGAGATGAATCATTTTGGGGAACGGCCGGGTGTCCGGAGTCAGTAGATCGAGGGGGCGTCCGTTCCTTGGCTTGTTGGTTTCGTCGGGGTGGCTGTGCTGATGTGTGTGGATCATCTCGTCGTCGTTGTCGAGTCGTGGCCTGGATGGTGGAAAAAGGAGATGACGAAAGGGGAATAATAAGCCACGAGGCATGCACATAATTATCTCTGTGCAAGGTGGCGATTGAGGGGGTTGGGCGCGAGACGGCGGGAAGGGGGAGGGACCCCGAGAAGTGTGTCATAGCGCGTACGGGTGAGATTCCTAATTTGGATGGTGATGTCAGTGATCAGTGGGAGGTGCGGGTTGTGCGAGGCGGGTGGGAGTGGCAGAAGCCCGTTTGGACGGTGGCGGGGGACGAGCGCGAACACGAGGCGAGACCCCGGAGAGTGGTGACGACAGGGAGATGATACGCGTGGGAAAACACGCGCGGGCGCGGGCAGGGGCTGAGTTAGAGGAACCCCGCGGGGTGAAGAGCACGGCAACCATGAGGCGGGCGAGTAGATTGATGGGGGGCGCGCCGGGTGTGGAGTGACTGGGGACCCTGTAACTGCGCCGTTGCCAGATGCCCATGCCAGGCCTCGCCAACGTTGCATTTATTGTGTGTCTCACTCGAGGAACGAGACGAGAACCCCCGCCCGCGCATCGGCGTATTAAGTTCTTATCAGCCCTCCTTTGGCGAACGAAAAAAAAAAGGTGACCTCGTCATGTCCCTCTCTCCTCAGCCTCAGCTCTCCTCCCATCCAGACATGACACCGGCAAACGGTGCTCATCACTCAAACGCTCAACTAGCTCACCTCCTCGCAACGAGTTACCGCGAGTCCGACCTCCTCCGCAAAGACCTCACAACAACTCGCAAACGTCTAGACAAGGCAGAGCGTCTCATCGCCTCCTACGCTGCCGTCGCATCACAGCCAGACAACCCTCTCTCAGATGCTACACAGCGCGTCATCACAGACTGCGAGGCCCGCGCTGACCGTGCAGAACACGCCCGCGACGAGGCAGACGCACGCAGACGCGTCCTCTCCGACGCCTGGGAGGAGCTCAATCGCTACCTACACCTCGTCGAGCTCCGTGCAGCCGACGCAAGGGCCGGCTTCGCCCGTCTCGTCACTGACGGTGGCGGTCAGCTCGTCCTCGCTCCCGTCCCCCTCCCCGGTTACCTGACCCAGTCCTCCAACCACACGCCCTCTGCGCCCTCCTCCGCAGTTGTGCTCGTGCCCCCGCCCTCTGCGCATCCCCGTTCCCACCGACACTCCTCATCCCTCAACTCCACCCACGCCATGCCCTCCCTTCCCCCGCCCCCCCACCCCACATCAAACTCCCGCGTACGACCACGCTCGGGCAGCTTCGACGAGTCGTCCTATCCCTCCGCACCCGGCCAGCCCCCCGCAAAACGCTCTCGCACGGATCGCGACAATGACAGGGTACGTGTTCGTTGCTCTCTCCTGGCCCTAGATCTCACACATCACATCGTCCCTAGTCCCATCCCCGTGGTCTCGACGTCGCCCACGGCCACCATCGCCACCATCTCTCTTCCACCCACACCCCCGTACAGTCTTCCCTTGCCCCACCCCATCACTCCAACGCACACCCCAACTCCCGATCCTCTTCCCGCTCCTCTCGGCGCTCCCTCTCCATCGACGAGATGCTCATCGAGGCATCCACTGAAGATCCCCGTCCCCGCACAGAACCCCAGTCCCCGCGCGCCGTGATCGCACACCACCAACACCCAAATCACGCTCCGGTGTCCCACACCCAACGCTCCGTCGTTGGTCCTATCTCCGGATCTACTCCAGGTCCACTCGACCCACCTGGTGAACAACGAACCTACCAGGCACACATATTTACGCCCCCCGTCACGGGCGCACCCATCAAGAAAGGAAAAACCGGTTCTACCACGAACATCAGTACGTACTTGTGTTTATTGATGTCATCCCGTCGCTCGCGTGCCCGCTGACGTCGTCGTCGAAAAAAGTGCCCAACGGATCAGCAGGCCTCCCTGCACCACCCTTAACAACGACTGCGCCGCCCCCACCACCCACTCCGACCACCGCTGCCCCTCCTCAGTCCGCGACCGCTCCGACACCTGCTGGCGTCCCTCACCACCCCCACGTACCCTATCCTCCCACTAACGCTCAAGGTCAGCGCATATGTCGTCAGTGCGGTTTGGCAGGCCGCTACAAGGAGGGCAAGTGCGTCGAAAAGTGGGGTCCCGGTCCCGAGGGTCCGGGCACCGTGTGTGACCGCTGTAGAAAGAAGATGAAGCGCGTCGAACGACGAGGGACGATAGAATCTCAGAATCAAGCGTCCCAGTCCCACATGGGCCAGCAGCAGCAGCAGGCCAATTCTCAGGGTCAGCAACCACCCTCCTCCTTGGCCCACACACAATCGATCGCTGCGCATGGGAACCGAGTGTCTCGAACGGACACGATGCCCGTGACCGTAGGGATCGGATCGGGTGGAACCCAGCTCTCCATCGGACATGCGACCCAGATGCCGTCGTTCATTTCCAACAAGGAAAGACGCGATCGCGAACGCCTACCCACGTCATCGTCGTCCCTCGCACCTTCCCCTTCCCATCCTTCCCGTTCTGCTGAGAATTCGCAGCGGGAGCCACCGTCTCCACCTGCGATCGCCACACTGCAGACTGATGATGACGAGCCACATCGAAGGCCGAGCGCTGATAGGGGTCGTAGACCGATGAGTTCTGGTAAGGTCCCTTGTTGATGCCCCACTGTTCTCCTTTTCTCCCCTGTGAAATTCGTCCATCCGATTGAATCCATCCCTTTTTTGTATATTTCCTTTTCTTTCTAGTTGCAGCTGCACCACCTCCGATAATCAAGCAACACCTGCCGTCCCCAAGCCATTCGCCACACTCGCACTCGCATCACACGAATCCTTCGCGCCGTGGATCAGACGAGTCTTCGGCGGACGCCGAGGGTGATCCAGATGCGGACGGCGATGCGGATGCGGATGCAGACGCAGACGCGGAGCTCCTTGAGGCTGTTCATGCGGCCGAGAATCGAAGCACTACGAGCATGAAGGCAGAGGACGCGGAGAACGACGATTAAACGATCGACGGCAACGAGTATCGGGCCATTCGGACTCTGTTGTCTTTGTTTTTCTTTCCTTCTCTCTCTCTCCCCGCTTTTTCTCTTGGTGTCTGGTTTGAGATTGCTTGGTCCGGGAAAAATTGGCAAGGAGGGAGAGAGAGAACAGAAAGAAGAGGGGCCGGTGACACGAGAAAAAGTTTCAAGGCATCAATAAAAATCATATCGGGCGACACGACGAGAAGACCGCCGACAAAACAAATCATAAAAAGGACAAGGACAAGGACGACAACGTCTCAAGCTTATGCAACGCCTCGCATCCTCTGCATCCGCATACACACGCATATATCCATCTTCTTTGTTTCTTTGTTTCTTTGTTTCTTCCTCTTGTCTGTGCATTCGACCTCCGCATCGCAACCGCAGCATCCGCACCTTGTTGTCGTTCGCCGTCGTCACGAAACCATGTTCTTCTTTTTCCCTTTTTTTTTTTTTCTTTTCTTTTGTTTGGGTTTACCATTGTTCGGGAATACGAAGACTGAACAAAAGGGAAGAAGAAGGAAGAGGCAAAAAGACGAAAAAAATTGCTTTCTTTTTTGTGGTATTGGGTTCTAGTTTTTTTCTTACGTTTGGGAAATTTGGACTGGCGTTTTCTGATTTCCGTTTTTCTCTTTTCTTTTCATGCTCCTACCGCTTTCGATCTTTCTTTTTGGACTCTGACGATCTCGTCGAGTGCAGCGTGCCCCTCCTGCCCGCACATTCCCATCCACATGAGCAATGTTCCATCGCCTCGTCCTCTCACCCCGCCATACCCTTGCCTTCCCTTGTCCAAACACGCCCGGATTACGGGGACACGACACTCACCATGCCTTTCCATCCTTTTTTTTTTTCTCGTCTTTCATAGATTTTTGGGGACGTGGTTCTCCGTCGAAGGTGTTCGACGGAAAAAATCGGAACGTAGTCCATCCGCAAAACTAACGATCACATGTGTAGAATTACTTTGGAGAGCAATGAAACGGAACGATACGAAAGAACAGGTTCTGCTGGACGGCTCGCGCAGCCCGACGGAAGATCTGTCACCTGAGCGAGAAGCGAGAAGCCGGAACGGTGGGTCAATACTTGAGGATCATGGATCATCCGTATGCGGAGCGCTGTGGGAAGTGGAAGTAGAAGAGGACGCATGACGACGCGGCGAAGTGAGCCGAGGCTCGGAGGAACAAGAACATGCCGAGCGGGATGTGTGGGTGTTTGCGGGGGCGTTGAGAGGCTTTTAAGAGCACTGATTGTTCTACAACGAGGCACACGTCGATCTTTTCGTCTGGTTCTTTTTCTTCTCTTTCGCGGTCCTCAACAAGACCTACCCTATCGACTCGCCGATGCGGGCACAAGGCGGGGGTAGGACGCGTGCATGTGACACGAGTCGACTTGCCGCAGTCAGTTCAAATCTCAGACGAGAACAAGGACAGAGGCAAAGACAACCACACCATTGACCATTATACTTATCGAATGCATCCGACGGTGCGCTGACTCTCAGGACTGGCTAGCTGCTTGATGTTCATCATGAGCCATAGCCCTAGTCTTCCACAGGGCTCCTTCTCCCTCCTCCCTCGACCCACGCACAACTTCCGCAGACAGAAGAAAATCAATGATATGATATGCTTCGGCATTCGGTCCGCACAATCTTGCACATTCCTATCCCAGAAATTCTATATCAGTGATGATCTCTGCCAATCATCATTATCGCCCCATCACATCATCCCACGCACGGTAAGTAAAGTTACTGCGTCGTCGGCCGACGTCGTCATTCGCGATCGGACTGTGCTGGCAGATACCGTCCGTTCGATCATTTGATTGTCCGTTTGTCCGTTTGTTGGTCGCCGTCCGTGTCCACCCGAGTTGGCGCGCGCGCGCATATACACACGACGAGCTGCTATACCCATCTTACCTCCTCAGATTATTCTCGTCCTCGTCTTCTTTTCGAATAAAGGTAGGGTATGAGCGCCTATCGATATCGATAGTCGATAACTGATTTAGACTCATCCGACTCGGAGTCCCACATGCTCGAACTCTCTCGCCCGAGGTTCCCTGCGCCTCTGACGCGTCGTACTTGTGTCGCGCGCATGTCATGTCATAGCTTGTGGCCCATCAGTCGGAGCGTGTATGTTGTCGGTCGTTCTGCGCAATCATGACGTGACAGCGTGCGACTGGTTCGACGATGGGACGCTCAGACTTGGACCGCCGCTCTTGCGCTTGCCCGCCAACGCGGTCGAAACGGTCGTCGGGGTCCCTCGGCTAGGAGAGCGAGCCGTACCCGATTCCCGATTCAGTCGGCGCCAGTGGATGGCTTCCGACTTCGTGTGGGACGTTGCCATCCACACTCGTGGGTATTCAATTCAATTTGCCCGACACGTGTCGTGCCCCGTCGTACCGATGAGGTGGCCGAGACACCGAACCTGGGCGCTCGCGTTTCCATTGACACCCGCCGCAGTCAGCCCCCTGGGAATAGAGGTAAAACGGGGCAGGGACGTACATATGAAGGTCGGTGACGTACATACTTACTGCATACGGCGCGATCATTCTTTGCGCCACAACCACGTACGACGCCTCCAATGGCCTTAAGTACAACTTGAATATTGGCAAGTTGTGTCGTTTCTTGGCATCTGGCCACGTGTTGTCTCCTCCATCATGCCGCCACCGCCGCCACCGCCGCAGTCGTCATCGTCAACGTCTTGGAGCTGTGCGGGACCTAGCTTACCTGGTCGTGAATTCATTCCTATCAAGGGCCTCCGCCTATTTTGAAAACACGTTTCCTGTCACGCGATCATCGTCGTCATCGGTCGGTGTGTGGCTTTGCGGCGTGGCCTATCTACAAATGATATATATCGTATCCATCACGATCACGTACGGAATTCGGACTTGTGGGTGGGCCTGGAATTCTGGCGCTCGCTCTTTCATGACGCCAGGCGGCCAAGGGACGAATCTCGCTTGCTGGGACGCTCCGGATTGATGTGGGTCCCCCTCGCCCCTTATTTTGGTCGCCGACTTGCTGTACGCGCGCTGCGCGAGCCTATCAGTCGCGCCAGAGAGTGACGGTGGCAGGAAGTTGGACGTCACGACGACAAGGGTTGGTTGTTGGTAGTGGAAGCGAAGCGGACGCGTCGCGCAAAAAATGATGTGCTTCCCCTATCAACATCCAGGACCACAGTTACAACGGCATGAAATGGATGCGACGCACACGGTCGTCGTGACCCTTCCCCCGCCCCTAGTTGATCATGACTCCTCCCTTGCGCGCCGTAGTACCACGTGTTTCCGGATCATTTCAAGGGTGCGCTGATGGGCCCCGCCCGTCCACGTTGCGTAAAAAATGAATGGGATGATAGGGGTGTTCTGGGAGTGGGTGGGTCACTGTGGGCGCCGTGTTCTTCGCGACCCCTGTTTCACATGGCGACGTAGTGAAAGGTGGCCGGGGGATGGTCACCACCGAAGTCATGCAAACCGACGTACGTATGCAACGTGGAATGAATGGGCTAGAAGCGAGCGCTTTTCGTTTAGCAGGCGGCGCGAATGACGATGGTTCAGGGGGCCCTCCTACGAGTGCCACAGTTGTCGCGACTGCGTTGTGTAAGGGGGGTAAAGGAGGGCGAATCAGAATCTGGCCGCCAGCGTCTGTCTTGGCGGTTCGGTTATCGAGGAGCAGGGCATTGGAGATCGGGATGATTTGGTGACAATTAGACCTGGCCACAAGCTATCGATGTACGTAGCCCGAGAACATTCTTCGAAGGGGGTAAACATGTCCACTCACCTCAGCATGCACAAAATCGTTCGGCTAGTATCTGAACCGAATGGAAGACGAGCGTGAATGTCACAGAAGAGAAACCGGAGACTCATCTAGAATGCAAAGACAAGCCTGACGGGACGAATACCTTGGTTGTCAGGGACAGCGAACTCATTCCTGTGGGAGTCGAGAACTATAAGCAATTCAATCGAGGAAAGGGTGGCTCGCACAGTTGGTCAGCAAAGTCCACAACCCTGAAACACGGAATTCAGTACTCAGTATTCGTACTTATCCATTCGGTACAGATCCTCCTCACTCATCCGAGACTCGAGTTGTATCCACTCCGACAGATTCGGCTAACAGAGTGTTGAGGTCAGAGTCTTTTTCCCACGCAAAGGAGACGAAGAGACCGTCGGTGCCACTTGTTCACGCCGAACCCTATCGACGGTTTGCCTCTCAACGCGGCAACCAGACGGGCTGGTCACCAGACCGTCCAAGTGCTTAGACTCTCTACAGTATTTCCGTGTCTCTTTTGCTCCGTTTACCGTTCTCGATATCGCTTTTATAGTCAACGTCAACATTGCTGCGGATGTATTGATCGTGCAACTATTGCTGATCTCCTGCCAAGCGTTCGTGCCCCATCCATCTAGACACCCACGGAAAGCTCCACTCGACGCCTTATGGACCCTCCCAGCGCATCCCGCTCCGCGTGCCCGCGTTCGCGTTCATGACGGATACGAAAGAGTTCGACGACCCTCGAC
The DNA here is from genome assembly GCA_038092295.1 of Leccinum arenicola. NCBI lineage: Eukaryota > Fungi > Basidiomycota > Agaricomycetes > Boletales > Boletaceae > Leccinum > Leccinum arenicola. The sequence continues at coordinate 17,398 of JBBPQC010000237.1, forward strand.
GGCCAACGCGCGCGCGTCGAGGTGGGTACCAGATCTCGCGCAGTCTCTTCGTGTCGGCGATAGTGTCGAAACTTGACCGTCGTCGGCTTTTCGTCCTGCAGTTTCTCAGGTTCGTCAGAGGCTGCGAGAGTCCGAACAATGGCGCCATCGGCGGCCACTTCAACTCGGGCGTGCAGACGCTACACACCTTGTCCACGCCGATCTCAGCGACCGCGTCCCTCCTGAGTTTCGGAGGACAAGTACCAGGAAACCGAGGCAAAGAGGATAATTAGCTGGAGATGTGTACGAGCAGGGGGTCCGTCCGTCATCGCTCGCTCGAACTCGCTCGAACCCGCTTGAACTAACGCACGTGCTTCTGTTACAGTTCGATCACTTCGTCTGTTTTGCTGATGACGTCCTCCGACACCATTGTTCAATTTATTGAATTTTTGTGGGATAGAGAAAAACGATGGGGATAATGGCGAATGAGGAACAATTCTCCTCAATCAGCATATCTTGGTGAGAAGCAGGCAGTCATTGGTGGTCGAGGACCAAACCCATGCCATCTCCACTGATGCCATACGATCATGAGCGGATTTTGTAGGATATTTAGAGTCGCATCCCGCACAGAGGCTTTGAATTTTTTCTTAGCCGGTCCATCTGAGTGTGTCGTGTTCATACCATGGCCAAACTTCCGTCCAAAATGTGTCTTGCCACAATGTACACCAGACGGAGCTACTATTCCCAACAGATTCTCTGGGGACTTTCCAAGAACATACTAGTCCGCGACTTCTCCGTGAATTCCAGCATCTCCTACAACATACGAGGTCATCCATCCAAAAATATTCCTCGTGAGATATATGCCATCCTACGCAACCAGCACATTTGCCTGACTGACAATGACCACCTCCGAATAGACCTGCACAAAGTCGCTCGGGCCGACCGTGAGCAACTGCTCTTTCCCGCCCTCCCGAAGGAGCGTCAGCGTCTCCTCACTGCTCCTCTTCCACAGATTCTGTCCGGTTGACTCATCCACATTGGTCTGCGGCTGAACGCTGTATGCTTGGGCGCTCCCGCCGCTCTTGTTTGTGATCGAGATATAGACATTGCGACTTCCACGGTTGGATACCCAGACCATATTGTTCCTTTAGATTTGGATGATTCGTGAAATACCTGTCAAGTTTGAACGTTGAACATCAGTCACACCTTGTTCCAATGAAACAAGGGCGTAACGCACTGAGGTGAGCGGCAAGAACTTGTTGACCGAGGATGCGCCGGAGCTCTGTACTTATATGCTTGTCCTAGGGCAGTTCACCCGCGCTGTCTCGGGAACCGGCAATGTGACGGTTAGATGGGGATGCCGCTGGACTATCAGTCCAATCGCAGACACATGATCACTGATCAGTTTGCCTGGTGAAGGTGGTGCTAAATCGGACGTGACTGCAACTTCCAGAAATTCGCGACACACTGCGGACCTGAAGCACGTTGATAGATTCCGGGGATAGCATGTTCCGAGGCTCCGAGTCAAACGCAAGCCTGTAATTTCTCGTCATGAATCCGGGCCACACGCGCACCCGTTACCGGCGTGTATTGTCGAGGAGATTTTTGCTCCTGAAAGCGACGTACGGCTCAGACAAGTACTGCGATCAGACGGTCCAGGAAGGGTATTATTGGAGACGACAAAGGTGGGAAACATCCTTCTGATGTCCCATTGTGAATGACTTTGTATGTACTTCAGGTTCACTAGATCTAGGTCACGTTGTCCATATATTATGGGAAATCTGTAAGACGACCCCGTGCGCGGGCTTCGACTTTGGACATTGGGGGACAGGTTTGATTGAGACCTTTCCCATGCCCTGAAGGAACGTTCGTCCAGCGGGTTCTAGATCCATCTAACTGTCACATTGCCGAGTCCGAGTGAGTTCCGAGTCGGGTACCTGTTGAAGGATAAGCATATAAGTAGGGCACCCCAGCGCAACATAGCATCAACGAGTTCTACCCGCTCATCTCAGTACGTGCGCCCTCGTTCAGTGCGCAGAGCAAAACAGTGCCGAACTCACATACAAGTCTTACAGCTTTCTCACCAATCACCCGTGTCTAAAGAAGTAAACAATGGTCTGGGTGTCCAACCGCAGAAATCAGACTATCTACGTGTCTATCACGAACAAGAGCGGTGGTAGTGCCGACAGCTTCCTCGTCAAGCCCCAGTCCCAAGAAGCCGAGACTCCCGGACAGAATCTGTGGAGGAGGAGCGGCGAGGAGACGTTGACGCTCCTCCGTGAGGGCGGCAAGGAACAGTCGCTCGCGGTCGGCCCGAGCGACATTGTTCGGGTCTATTCGGACGCGGTAGTCGTCAGCCCGGGGAACGTATTGGTTGCGTAGGATGTCATTCTTCAAGTCGACGGAATGGAGATGAAGGGAAATGGTGTGGTCGTTTGTAAGAAGTTCAGTGGTAGGAGGCAATAGAACGTGGTGCATGAAGGACTAGAGCCACGGGATCGAAGCCTGCCAAGGTCTAGCATAGAATAATTTAGTGTGATCGACGATCGGTGAATGGGTTTCGACCGATCACGCACCATATTCCACCGACGTCCCCAAGTTCGTACAATACAATGTTAAGGTTGCCTTGGAGCTCATCCTGAAGGTCGACGAGTGCATGCAACATTGTAAGGCCTGCACTCCCGGTACCAACGACGGCCACGGACGTCGGACTTGGTGATGTGGGTCACCCGTTGCACTGGAGGGATAAAGCCTCAATGCTGTCGAAAGAGAAGGAACTGAAACTCAACAGCGACAGGAGAATCTGACGGACGTCCAACATGATGCTCTCAACTCAGTCCAAGAGAACTGCGAGCATGTGGCACGATGATCTTGGAAGGATATGAGAAGTGGGATCATTCAACTTGACATTGATTGCACCACTGGCGGCCCTAAATTCGATTTACCATCACGATAACTAAAGATAGCGCGTAGCATCTACCGTGTCCTTGGTGAAGTACATGGTGTGACACAGACGTAGTATCTACCGCGAGACAGACAACAGAGCCATCAATATTGATCGATACATCACATCACTCACATACGTATATAGTACATACACGGGTTCAAACCGGACAAGCAACGTACATTTGCGACTTTCTCTTCTTCTTTCTCGTGAGAACATGTTACTCCACCCATTCGCGAGGTGGGCGCTGTAGCACTGCCCGACTGTTGTTGCGAGCTCTCTTGCTCCTGTTGGTTCCTCCTAGGCATGTACTGTCCGACGTAAGGCTCCACTCTGAGGGACATTAAGTGAGGCCTAGGAACAGAAACAGAACGAGGAAAGAATATTCTTGACTGTGTTCCACGGCTCTCGTAAGACTGCCACCATCGGTGCCGAAAGGCCAACGCTATCAGAGGGGCCATGGGGAGCAGACGAACGGAATGGAGGAATGGGGTGAGTATGTGGTGGGTCAAGTGCTAATGAAAATGGGTGATGTGACCTCAAAAACCTCGAATGGATATCGACTATGATATCGGCTCCATGAGGAAGCTCCTTGTTAGCGATGCGCTGGAGGAGAGCAGGGAAGTTGACGACAACGGACTGGGACGCAATGTGAAAATATAGTACGCCAAGCTCCATTGCTAATAGTTGTGGATATCTGTAGCCGGTGAGCAGGCAACATCATGCCCTAAAAACGTGTTACTTACTTCGAAGCAAGGGTGCATGAAATCTCTTCCAGAATGTTGTGCTCTGCAAGGTTTCTCCGAATGTGGAGCAAAGCCTGATCACGGAGATCGTCTAGCCCAACCTGCAGCATGCCACTTAGTCTCCAATACAGATTTTGCAAGACAACGAGCGGGGATAAATATGCTAACCTTACAAGCGAGGTGATACATGGACTTGGCAGAACACCTTGGCTGGTCTAGAGAGGTCAGCGGACTTGTAGGTCTCTGGTGGAGCCTTCCAGGCATGGCTGAACTGAGTGGCAAGAAGCTGATCTCGCCAGTAGACAGATAGTTCAAAAGTGTGTACCATCTGAACCGGCGGCCAACTCGGAGCATCAGGTACAAAATCAACGTGAGCATTGAGAGCCAACTCACGTTTGAAATGCACCATCTTTGACAAGAATATTGCGACTTCCCAAGGACTGTGTACGCGTCCCAGAACGGTTTTTTGGTGCTGTACTCCGGTTGCTCGATGTCGAAGCCCCATCTTTTTGCACAACAAAACTTACACCCTCCGGATTCACCAAAAACATAGAATGGGTTGTTGTTGCAGGCTGAAATTCTTTTGACGTCTCATGAATAGGTTCATCATTATCACAGTCATCAAGATCGCTGTCGCTTTCATAACCATAATCGTGAATCCGAATATGGTCAGGAACATCCTCATCATCTGTGAGTTCGATCAACGAAGGATCAGATCGATCTATATCAAAGCTCAACACTGGACTCGGATTCAATGAATTATCAGAACATTCGTGTCTTTATGAAACAGTTATACGCACGATCCAAGAAGTACTTCGAGCTCTTGGCTAGAAGAAGATTGTTTGCACAGAGGACATGAGGCTTGGTGATATGACCCGATGGTGACAGCGGTCTCGCAGAAAAGACATGGAATCGGGTGTTGACGAGCTCTTCTCCGAGAAGAAACTTTCTTGTAAATTCCTCCAGATTTTTCGGGGGTTCTGAAAGTGGAATTGCCATGGGACGAGTCAACTGGAGCGTGAGCCGATTATCACTGAGCACGTACTATTCTGATCAAAGAGGCTCTCAGGGCCTGCAGATCGACGCACGGATGTGGAACCACTGCCAAAGGTACGCATGGGACGTTGTTGATCCTTGATGGGCTCAAATGCTCCAGGTACCCCACCCTCAAATATCTGCCTGGTTGAACAGTGTTGTACCATTGGCACCCAAAACGGTCTAGTTTTCGATGTAGCGGGAGCCGCGAACAACGTTTGGCCAGATGCACCAGGATTCATGCGGCTCTGTTGATAGTCTTGCATGCGTAGTTCCTAATTCGCGTGAGCCGAGATTCGAGTAAAATATCAGACTGCATTGACTCACATCCAAAGACATATCCCTATAGGCCGGCATAGCTGAGATGGCTTGATACTCGAGGATGGTATCTGGGGCGGAAGGATCTTTTTCTCTAAAGCTATCGTATGCTGGTGTGGATGTGCCCGCTGTCACAGGCGGTGGATCAACACCTGTGTCGGCTAGTGAAATGTGTGAGATTCTTAGATAGCATAGGACGTACTTGCAGCAGAAGCACCAAAGCTCATTGCAGGCCCGGGCTGTCCGAGTGGATCACCACCATCAGAGGCATTTCCCGCTAAATTCAGATGTGGAAGTACAAAACGAACGGTCTTCGACTTCCCGGCAGCTTCAACACCACTGAATGCAGCACCTCCAGAAACGCCAAATACAAATGATGGCTCAGCGCAGGTGGTACCACGAAGGTTAAGTTCATCTAACAGTTAGATATCATGTAAGTGCTCGAATTGCACAAGATAGGTTGAAAAGTAGACAAACCAGAGGTATCCGTACCAGTGCTGCTGGTTGAGGGGATGCTCACAGTCTTGGGCATTGTTGCTAGACGCTGTTGTTCGCCAGCTACAGTTTATATGTAAGAGCCGAATAAAGGAACTGCCTTCGGGAAATGAACAGCCTGGGCGTAAAACACTTTCAACTTTGCTCCTTCAACAAGGCCAGTCTCGAAGAGTGTATTTGACCCTGAAGTTGGCAATGGCAGTACAACCCACTTGTTGATTCTCGGTTAGTAACAGTGGCTGGAGAGTTGGCTTATCGGTTGCCACTTACGAGAGTATTTGTAGTACCATGTACTGTAACAGTGTTGAAGTGCAATCCTATATTCATGCATGCATTATTCTGGAGATCCAAGGGATGAAGTCGTCTGCTGGTCGTCTATTGAACCACTCGATGGCTTGTGTCGCTGTGTTCCTCCTCGGCCGGCACATACATACACGCTCAACCAAGACCACTGAAAGATCAATGGGAGCCATTCAATTATCGACATAATCCGCATTAACAGAGACTGGCAACTGACCACTGGCACCCCATAGTCACTGGATCATCAGCTGGGCCATGGGGTCCCCGAATACACCAGCGTCACAATCACAGTTGTTGTTCCTTCATACGTAAGGTTACCTCTTCATAAGGCTAAAGTAGTGAATTGGCTGCTCTTGTTAGTTGACTTCTTTGCAGGTTCGTCTCGACTGGGTATCGCGATAGTTGTCTGCGGGCTATGATGGCCACGGCAATACTCGAACTTTAGCTTAACCTGTGCGGCACCGCCTCAGTCAACGTGACTTTGCGCCACTGTGCACAGGCGGCGGCTCCCGAGTTCTCATCCATTACATCAACGGTCGGTCCTAGTATGCTCTTAGTGCGGAATGGATGTCTAGCATAAGTACTACAGGAGGGACAGCCCACCTTGGTTTCGGAAGACATTGGGGTCGACGCAGCCAATGATGCAAAACGCTGCCAGGGAGCCAGAAACAAGTACTAAAAAACATACACCCGCCTTCGGCGTCCTCGAAATTCGTGGGTAGGTCAAGTTAGAAAAAAGCAGGACTCCTACTGCTCGTTCTGACTCACTGGCAACCCGATGATTATTTCTGTAAGTTGGGCAGCTGTTGAGGACTGCTTAGAACTGGTTCTGGCGATTTTGCCCTACTCGAGTACCGTAGATGGTGACCATTGGAGGCTTGATTTTGCTTTCTTCCCTCGCATTCGAAAGTTCTAATTAGAGCCCCGAGGTGAGGCGCCTACGCGAGACAGTGGCGCCGGCAGTCAGTTTGCTAAAGATTAATACCCTGACACCGCTAACGTCAACATTGCTGATCTGACAGACCGACTTTTCACCGAGTCGGTCCAATAGCACCTTCAACTCCTCCGCCTCCTCGATTAGCTTTCCAATCGTCACCTCCGCTGGTTCCACCGGCTTCGCTTTATCCTAGCTCAGCGTCTGCACTGCCTCATCGACCCCCGCTCCATGTCTTGCCCTCCGTTCTCAGCAGCGACGTCAGAGACGAGCCTATCAGAGAAGGCCAGGTGGAAGACGCGTGAAGTCATCAATATAATATAGTCAATACTGCGGGGCTAGCCGCTGTGGGTTCAAGTTGTTTTCCGACCCCATTTCAGGATTGACGAACTTTAAATTTGACAAATATAGAATGTCTGACTCCACTAGGGATATTGGAGTCCTACTAATGATTCACCGCTCGGCAACCTTCTCCAGTGAGAGGGTTATAGTCTACGCCGAAGGCCCCATCACTGGGTGAATCAGACTCTGGCTGCGTACACTGTCAAGTTCACCATGTCATAACACCCTGTGACCTTCTTGGAATCTGTCTGGTAGAACTTCTAGTGCGCTCAGTCAATGCTTGACGGAACTTCCTGCAACCATCATTGGAACCGACTAGCTCGCGAATACTTCCCCATACAGAAAGTAGAAAACAGTTAAAAGGCGGATGCCGTTCACCAAGGGCCTCTTCATTGAAGTTCAACCCAACCAATTCATTGAGAGCGATGGTCCTCGTAACTGTTGTATGTGTTCTCCTACCTCATTTTATTTCCCTGTCACCTCATGCACCCCTCGAAGCCCGCTACAGCGCAGATACTCGTGATCGGGGGCGGCCCCGCAGGCAGCTATGCGGCGGCTGCTCTTGCAAGGGAAGGGTTTGAAGTCGTGCTTCTAGAGGCTGCTAAGTTCCCAAGGTCAGCACCCGATACCCTGAGATGAACCACGGAGTACTGACAAGTTGGTGAACTTGAAATAAAGATATCACATCGGAGAAAGTTTGTTGCCGTCCGTTCGGCCATTCATGAGGTTCATAGATATAGAAGAAGACGTGAAGAATCACGGATTCTGCGTCAAGGTATGTGAAGGCGCAGCGCCATGTCTACTGTGATCCTCCGACTGCATTGCTGAACCTACACTCAGCCTGGTGCTGCAGTTAAGCTCAACCAGCATAAACGGGAAGGATGTCAGTATTCGGTTTCTCACATCCTAAAAATCATCGCTCTTAAACGGATTCACAGACACTGATTTCATTTCGTTGGACCCCAACAACGGGGCTTGGAATGTCGTAAGCATGGGGTTTATGGCCAGATGTGCACGCTTGTAAAACATTTTGACTTTACAGATTCGCGAGGAGTTCGACGACCTGCTTCTCAAGCACGCAGCAAAGAGCGGTGTAATGGTGGTCGAAGAGACCAGAGTTACAGAGCTGCACTTCGAGGGCGAGCGTCCTGTTTCAGCGTCCTGGGCATCGCGTAGCGGCGTCGAGGGCCAGATTTCGTTCGAGTATCTGGTGGATGCCTCTGGAAGGAACGGCATGATGTCCACCAAATATCTGAAAAACAGGCACTACAACAAGAGTCTCAACAACGTCGGGTGCTGGGGATACTGGGAAAACACAGGATGCTACATGCCAGGGACCAATCGGGACAACGCCGTCTGGATCGAGTCCCTAACGGGTCAGCTCCATGTCTATTTTCAGGACCTTCTGAGACTGACTCTTATCCCCAACGTTTTGCAGATGAGTCTGGGTGGTCATGGTTCATTCCTCTTCACGATGGCACGACCTCAGTCGGAATCGTCATGGATCAGGACATCAGCAACCGCAAGAAGAAGGAGCTCCAGAATCCTACAGGCATGCCCAAGCTGCAGGCGCATTACTTGCAGGAAATTCAGAAATCACCTGGTTTAGTCAAGTTCTTGGAAAACGCGACTCTCAAAAACTCAGGAAAGTCCGGATCAGTCAAGAGCGCAAGTGACTACAGTTATTCTGCAACATCGTACGCAGGGGACCACTACCGTATTGCAGGAGATGCTGGCGGTAAGTTATCGGGTCTCCAGGTAGACGGGACATGTAACCTTACGCGTTCAAACAGCCTTCATCGATCCCTTCTTCTCCTCCGGCGTCCACCTCGCATTCACGGGCGGTCTGTCCGCTGCGGTGTCTATTTCGGCCTCTATCCGTGGATTGTCCACAGAAAAGGAGGCCCAGGACTGGCACAGCTCTAAAGTGGGCACATCGTACACCAGGTGTGCACACATAAAGTTCTATTCTGCATGTGGTTCAAGTTGCTAATCTGGGAATTGCACAAGGTTTTTGCTCGTTGTGCTCGGCACGTATAAGCAGATCCGCAACCAATCGATTGATGTAATGAGCGACGTTGATGAGGACAACTTTGATCGCGCTTTCGACTTGATCCGACCTGGTATGTACCATCAAACTCGTTGGGCTTTCTACTGACAGTACCCCTTGCAGTCATCCAGGGTACCGCCGACGTTGGAAAGACTCTGACGGATGACGAGTTGAACGTGGGTTGACTGCTGTACGCCCGGTGCACCACGATTTCTGAACTGCGTTTTGTTTTGCAGAAAACGATGGACTTCTGCCGCAACGTGTTTGCTCCCACTGATCCCGATATGCACCAGCGCGTGATTGCACGGTACGTTGCTTTTTTTCTTATTGACCGGCACTAACATACTACCGCCACCAGAGTTCCCCGTGAGCTAACTGACCCCCATGGCCCGATCCTGATCGACACGGACCTGGACAAGATTCTGGATCCCAACGACGACGAGGCGAGGCACGTCATCGGCGAGATCAACGCGCGCAAGCAGATCCACACTATGTACAGCCCGCTCGAAAACTTTGGCTCCGAGAATCACCTTGGATTCAAGGCGGTGCTGCAGCGCGGGAGGCTTGGCCTGGTGGCCGCTTGACTAATGAGGGGAGGAACTGGAAGCGTGGTTGTTCTGTCACATGTGGTGTTGAGGATCGAATCGGAGTA
>JBBPQC010000238.1:0-27160 GCA_038092295.1 Leccinum arenicola
AGGGCCGACGTCGACTGGGAGGAGCTGTGGACGTCCAACTGCGTGGGCGACGCGCAGTTTGGTCTGCGTGGGACCGCTGCGATCGGACGGGTGACTTTCGAGGGAACCGAGGCTGGACTTGCGCTTTAAGACGCGGGGATCTCGCGCGACTAGGCCAAAGCGTTTGATTACTCGCGCACGCGCAATGCAGGGCTGTTGCTCCTTCAGGCCAACGCGGCAATGCAGTCCGAGGAAGCGAACAGAACTGACCAAAAACCTGTAAGCGTCAACCAGGTAAGGGCAAGAATGCGCACCAACCGGACCTGTTTGGATGCAAATTTTGCTCATGTGGGACGGAGAGCTTCGCATTCAACAAGCTGGAGGAAGCGAGCTGGCGCGCGGTGGGTGGGCTACGCCGTTCTTCTAGGACCAACTGGGCAGCGAGGGGAGCAGGGCAACCCCCGCAACCACCACTCGCCTCCAGAATAGCCCAACCGCCTGCGGGCAACTCAACTTTGTGGCTGGTCTCGGTTCCATCCGTTCGGAGACAGCTGAGTACCATCTGGGTTTCAATTTGCTCTGCAGAAACCAGAGTCCAGGACCCACCGCTTTGTAATTTATTTATTTTCCTTTCACAATGGCTGACTACCGAGTGCCAAAGATGGGACGTCAAATGGTGTAAGCGAGAAACGACAAAATAGTTTACAAATCACAACGCGCCAACGCGTGTAAGTGAGATGAACAAAAAAATCATCTTCATATTTCTTGAACATCAACTTTTCTTGATTCTTGGCTTGCGCGTTGGCGCGTTGTAATTTGTAAAGTATTTTTTTGTTCATCTCACTTACACGCGTTGGCGCGCGTTGTGATTTGTAAACTATTTTGTCGTTTCTTACTTCCACCATTTGACGTCCCATCTTTGGCACTCGGTAGTCAGCCATTTGTGAAGGGAAAATAAATAAATTACGAAGTGGTATCTACGGTTATGGGGGACCGGACTGGACTAAAATAAAATAAAAGGATTTCGTCAATTTGCTTTTGCAATTGATGCCAAAATCGTTACTCGTTTTTGGCATCACTGCACAAAGAAAACAAAAAACATAATGTTGAGCCAGAAAAGAATTCGAAGCATTTGACGAGAATGGGAAATCACTTGGCGTCTCTGTCTTGATACCACAGCCTCCAGGCACCTGTGCACATCGACAGCCCATACAAGCGAAGAGACGTAGCAAATCTGAGGCAATCATACAACAATACAGTACTAGTAATTAGACATGATTCGATAGGCACTAGGCCATTCGGAACCCGCTGATCGAGCGGAACACTACTATGATCGGTATGATTCCAGGTGTTCAGACCCAACGATTGAATGATCCACAGAATGTTCGTGAACCTTGCACGCGATCTGTGAACTGAGAGTGGAGCTTTCATCACATACCGAGTCTCTGTACTTAGTTTGAACAAAACATATGTACGAGCTGCAGGAGTTTCCGGGTGAGTTTCCTGGAGTTGACTCGCAAGTGGCATCCAGTTCCAAATTCGCCTTCCCAAAGTCTTGCTGCATTGGTAGGGACTGTCAAGGGTCGCGGGTACGGGTTGGCATTTGCCTACCCGTGTACCCGTGACCGTTTCGGTACTGCACGCCGTGCCGTGCGTCGTCGGCGTCGCGTCAGTCGACGCGTCGTGGTGCCACGTCGCGTCCGAGTCATTCGGCATCGTCGTCGTCATCTTCATCGTGTTCGCATTCGTGGTCAATGCCACGTCGTTAAGCCATTGTTGATGACAACATCAGCGGCGTGCGGGAGCAACTAGGCGACGGGCACCGATACTTGCCAGTTTGTTCAACTTTGCACTGCCGGTTTGTAAACGATCAGTATACGGGAACGGAAGGTATGACGTGTTGGGTGGAGATCAAGCAATCGAGAAGAACGTGCCTAGGACACGCCAGAGACCGAGTTCAATGGCAATGGCGCCCTCAGCGAGATCTGCGTGTACGCCGCGATCCCCGAATCCCAGCAGTGTGGGGGTCTAGGCGATTCAGGATCGCGGAAATCTCGTTCGAGGTCCCGCAGCACGGTCTCTGCGGACGTTCGCGCGGCGTCCTCGAGCGCGAGCACGAACGGGCCTGGGTCAAAGATTATCAGGCCTGGTTGGACAAAGACGTCACGGTCTTGCACTTAGACGGGATAACCTCCTCCTTCAGACCCGGCCCTTGTCAGGTTTTGGTCGACTCTTGGTTTCGAAGACGATCGAGCAACTTTCTGCCTCGGAAGTCTCCGGGCTTAACAGATGCGCCCCTCCCACGCTCCTTCCCAGCGGACGTTTTGAGGGTGGGGGGCCCCATCCTAGTAGCGTTAGTAGGAATAAATCCTAATTTACCAAATTTAGTAACAAATTAAATCACCGCAACTTTATCCCCTCCACCCTCTCACCGACCGCTGGAACAAAACACGAATAAACACGGCAGCCACAGCTCTTCAGCCCCCCGTTTCGACCTAATCGAGCAGTCAGTCCGCCTGCGTTACGGGTCACACTCGGCTTGCGTAAGCACCGTGGAACCACGCGCCGAACTACAGTCATCCGACTGATGGGTATTGATACTCACATCGCAGGCGCCCTCCGAGCGCTGGCGTTGCATGGATTCTCGCTTTCGACACTTATACTCTCTATCATTCAGTCTAGCAATTTCCCCGACGAGATCCGTCACCTCCAGGATCACCTCCCTACAATCCTTCCAGCGCTCCATGCTCACCCGCAGCTTCGGGATAACGTCGTCCAATGGGCTGGCCAGGTCCATACCCAGCATATGGTTGCATCAATCAAAACCCTCACAGAAACCTCCAATGGATGGCATTTTGGTGCCACGAGCGTATCTGGTAAAAAAACTCGCCGGTTTCCAAGTCGAGGAATTGGCTGCGGGTATGGTGGCTAATGCCCCAGAGCTCTGCCGTCTCGTCTCGTCCCTTCTATCTCTTGCTCCACCGTCAACAACACCGGATATAACTGGTCAATCGGATACAGGCGAGGATGGTGATGATGAATTGTTGGTGGCAGCGGCTCGTGACGGAGATGCAGAGCAGCTAACAAAGGAGGATACGAGAAATCAACAGCGCATGACCATTATCCGCATTGTATGCATGCTACCCTCTTTAGTACTATGTAAGGATCTAATGTTCATGGCCGTATCAGAAAATGGTCTTGATTATCAGTATTATGATGCAAAGCATGAATCAAAAGTGTAACGCATTCCAGAGCAACTTTGGCATTTTCCTTCACTCTTGCAACACTCCCGAACGGGTCATCAACGCCCTTTCCCGGCTTGGCGTTTCAGTATCAGTCAGCGCAATCAATCAAGCTTTGCGATCGCTGTCAAGAGAGACTGTCCAAACGCTACGCAGCATGGGCCAATCTTTGCTCGTGGGATATGCATACGATAACTTTGACATTGACTTCAAAACTCGGCTACCCACCGTCGAAAAGTTTGCTGACACACTGACGCATATGACATCGGGCACGCTAATCCGACTCGAGCACGGTGTGACTCATGAAGACCTGCGCTGTTCCGAATACCTCTGGACGCGGTCCCACCTCAATCCATGTATCCCACCGACTATCCGCCAGCCTATGACCTCAAGCACATCTCTGCGGTTACATAACATCCACCCCGACCATGTGGATGTCCACGGATTATCCTGCCATCAAAGTTGGAACGCGTACAAGTTTCTTTCTGATCTATTAACCGGGCCTACCTTGAAATTCTCATGTGTAGCACTCTCACCCGTCAATGCAATGGCTGAGATGCCCATCTGCTGCAGGCTCTGAACATTTTGGGTACCTAAAATATTCAACGGAGCAACGACGAGCTGGATTCCATGCGGCCGGAAAAGTAGTGGCATCCAAAACGTCAATGTTTTACCTGACCCAGTAGGGGAGATAGACACGACATCTTGGTTGCCTTGCAGAACTGCTTGAGTAACTTCAATCTGCCATAGGCAGGGCCGCCGTCCATATTTTTCTTGTGTTCTTGCTCGAATATCCTCGTGTGATGGAATTGTCGAGTCCCGGGCCGGCATTCTTGGGCTGAACACCTGCCTACTTAGGTGGCCTTCGGCGTGGGTCCACGGTGCTTACGCAAGCCGAGTGTGACCCGTAACGCAGGCGGACTGACTGCTCGATTAGGTCGAAACAGGGGGCTGAAGAGCTGTGGCTGCCGTGTTTATTCGTGTTTTGTTCCAGCGGTCGGTGAGAGGGTGGAGGGGATAAAGTTGCGGTGATTTAATTTGTTACTAAATTTGGTAAATTAGGATTTATTCCTACTAACGCTACTAGGATGGGGCCCCCCACCCTCAAAACGTCCGCTGGGAAGGAGCGTGATCGAAAGAGTGAAAAAAAAGCACTGTAAATTTTGGAACCGCTTCAACAGCAGGCTCGTGGGCAGTGTTGCGAGTTGTGCGATGCCTATGATTGCCCTCCCATTGGCCAAGTTGCCAACTTGGAGCGCGCCGTTCGGATCTTCGCCACTTCAATCTTCATCTGACCATTCCCCTCCTCTCTCTGACTGATAGATATATATTCTGTTGGTGCAGTGGTACATCCAAGACGGACGTTCAGGCGGCCACCGGTAATGTAGATCTCCGCTTACACAGCATCACGTAGATATGTACACAAGGAAGCACGGTGTAAGAGAGGAGTGCGACGACAGCAAAAACTACTACGAAAGGCATATATGTACCATGCATGAACGACGTCAGTCAGGCTAATGGATCGGATGGTAAGCAATATAATCATACACTGCATGTCCCCCGCGCTGCTGCGATTACGATATCTCTACGATCCCGACACGGATTTCCTTGGCAGAGCTGATGCGGCGCTCAAGCCCTGGAAAGACGATCTCGTGCTCAGCAGCGACCCGCTTATACTCCCCATGCGATTGTTGCTCCAGCAAAAGAGCATGGAATGGCTGTTGCAGACGGACGACGAGCTGCAATGCGCGGGTATAGTCATCCATTGTGGCGATGGGTCCAGCATACAAGGGAAGAGTAGCCGCAGTGGGTGCAGCTCGAGACGGAGAATTCGCCTCGGCCTGCGAACCAGGCCACGAATCCGATTCATCGCCGCTATCCGATGCGCTTCCCCAACCGACCTCGTCTAGTTGACCACGGAGGTCGCGGATCCAGGGATGGGCGAAAACGAGCTTGCGCGGCTCTGCCAACGAAAGCGTGTCCGACGTCCGAAATTCTACATGGCCGATCCCCGACACCCGAGCACCGAAACACTTTCCATCACCGATCTCGGCATCAAGTTTCTCAACGAGTTTCTTGACCGGGAACAAGATACACGGGAGGTATAGTCTCCCGTCGGAAAATCTTGCTAATGGCAGGCGCATGACTCGGTGATAGACAGTCATTGCCTCTATCTGAGACATCGAACTTTTTAATTCTGAGATGCGTCCATCCATTTCGGCATCTTCAATGGCGAGCGAAGCTTTGGGGGGTTGAGGATGAAAGGAAAGGGAGGCTGGGAGACAGCTGTTGTACGATGAAGATAGTCCCGTCCAGCCAAGCACTGTTGCCTCGCCCGACCGAGCCATCAGCTCCTCAAACAGTTGGCACAACGCTGCTTCTCCTGCTGCTCCGCAGCGACGCTCTAGAGTAATCATTTGTTTCATCGTATCAGCTGCGTCATCATAGCGCTCCAAAGCATGCAGCGCGGCATGCCTTCTTCCGTATCCCCAGGGACCCTGGGGGTCTACCTCGATTGCCTGAGTGGTTGAAACTCAGTGTCATCGCATACGAAGATAGAAAAATCATACGTCATCAGCATCTTTCAATGAATCCTCCCACAACATTATTGTTGCGCGAACTGTGCTTCGTTTGACCAAGAGATACGAGGGGTTCGAAGGATTCAAAGATAATGCAGCAGAGTAGCGTGAAATGGCCTCTTCTGCATTCTTAGAACGCATTGCCACGTCGCCAATGTCTTCTAACATGTTCATGCATTGCTGAAAGTGCTGCTGGATTTCAATACCAAGGCCATCAAATTTCCATCCAAAAATCTAATACTGTGGGTCAGGTTGGAGATGAAGTGAGAGTAAGCAGCTTACAAGTGAGATGACGACCAATTCAGGACAATCTTGAGGGACAACAGGTTCCCCTGCGCGCCTGAGCCTTTCCGCGGCCCGCTCATGGTCCCCTTCCCCCAACGACATGTCTGTGAGTATCATGTACATTCGGGCCTGAATACGACCTGTTCATCATTTCATGCTGATCAAATCCTGAAATTTACATACCCGCACTGTGATATACAAAGTTTTGTCATCCATAGCATCGATCAAGTCTTCAACTCGCGAAATAGCTTCATCGTGTCTTCCACACTGAAACAAGACGATGGCCTGCATTAGACCAAGCATTAATGCAAATAGCGACGAGAACAGTAGGCACGCACCTTGATAAGCAAAACAAAGTTGCTTTCGGGCAAGGAACCATTGGTGAACACGAGGTCAAATACACGCATGGCAGCGTCGTGGTCGCCATTGGCTGCGCGGGCTATTGTGATTGCAATCTGACCGATTGTGGACCGCCGAACCTCGACAGACTTGATGTGCGATAATTAACACACGACGAAACCAAAGACAATCGAAAGGCTACCTTTCTCGCATCATCTATAGCCAAGTTGTATTGCTTCAGACGGGACCGTACGAGGGAACGGTGAGCGAGGCACTGTGAATGATGAGAAGGATCCTGAACATCTAAGATCTTTTCTGTCAGGACTTGTTCGGTGCGAGTCAAGTCGCCTTGAGTCCAAGCTTTAAGTATCTCTTCGCTGATTTGCATGAGTGGAAATTCTGATACAAATAGATCAGAAGTGGCGAAGATAAACATCGTTTGACGCACTCACGATGCTGAGGAAACTAGGAGATTTCACACTTTAAGATTCCTCAACGTTTAGCAACAGAAACACTTACGTCTCCTAGGTACGAGTCCGGAAGGACACCAAGAAGACTCCTCACGGTGACTTTCTTGTTTTTTTCGCCAGCGACAACGTAGGCGCCTTTAGGGGAGAGCGTTATAGAGTATATTTCACTGGCGTGATTGATTATAGGACCAATTTGCTTGTATGTCGAGGCATCATGAAAAGATAGCGAAGTGTTTCTGGTAACGGCGATAAACTTTTGATTGGACGATGCTGCGATAGAAGAGAAATGATTGGAACTGCTACTGGTAGGAAGAGGCCATGTACTGAGCAAGGACCCTGAGGATGGGTCAAAACACTTGGCTTCGTTGGACGGCAAAGAGGCAGCGTAAATTTGACAGCCATCGGCTGACCAGGCAAGTGGTGAGGAAATCTTTTGCACGAATAAGCATGGGATGTCGAGCAATTGTTGGCCGTCGTCGCTGTTAAAGATTCTGATTGACGTTCCGGTTGCAGTAGCGAGACGGCGGGCGTCTGGAGAGAACCGAACTGTAACCACTTTGGAGTCATTCTGCAGTGGGCCCAGGAGTCTTTTGCCTGTGGTAGTGCTCCAGATAAATACACAATTGTCGCCGAGCCCACCCGTGGCAAATGTTGTCGAATTGGAAGAAATATCAACCGACGACACTGCGCCTGTGTGAAGGCTCGGACTCGCGATGTCCAGAACTTTTGTATGAGTTTCCGCATTCCACACGCTAGCATACGGATGTGTGAGCATCCCGCACACCAGCCATTTGCGATCCCTTGACAGCGCGGTGGCATAGATAATGCACCCTGCTTGCATTGCTGAGCCGATCTCATGTCCGTCGTCTACTTGCCATCGGCGAATCATCCCTTCGGCACCACCGCTGAATACCTGCTTGCTATCCGCAGTAAAGCAACTTGAGAATACCGCACGCGCACACTGGATTTCGATTACTTTCGAGCGAACTGACAGTTGTCGACAAATTTCAGTTACTATCGCAGGTCGCTCGGAGGGTATTAGGAATCTATTTACCGTTTTCTACGGAATCCATTGATGCTCGGAGCAGACGGTGACGGATAGTGGGAGTACAGGGTCAAGGGGTAATAATTACGTGTTCTCCTGGCGTTAACTTGTGGCTTGCAATTGCCAGTGGAGGCTTGCCATGAGGCTACAGTCGAACCCCCATTCAAAATTCTCCGCTGTCCCCGCTCACCCCTCCTCTACCACGACGGCTTGATAGCACTGATATGCGTACGCAAACACGTATTCGTCCTCTTCTAGTGCATGTTCGAGGCATTGAGCGCCGCGACGTCGCGTTCCCCACTCGGTGAAAGATCCACCCGACCTCGAGCACGATCGTGAATCCACAGAGAAGCAACGGTGGAGACCCATGGAACTGAGCGCGGAGACTACCAAGCACAAAAAGACTACGAACTAAACGAAATATCAATATCAAGCTCACCGTCGTCTTGCTAGCCAGCAGACGATGCTCTGTGCGATTCTTCCTGTTCGTGTTTGCTTTGCCATATTCACCGTATAATTCGGCCCGATGATCTATCGTTGCACACGCGACTATCCTTCATCGAAAGGAATAATGATTCGAGGGGGGCGTTGTTTGTGCTCAGTCCCGTCAGTCCTCCGGAGCTGGACGAGTTTGTTCATAGGTCAGTGGGTATGATATACATTTTCGTTGCCTTGGCTAATTCCGAGTCGCTCAGCTCGCAAAATGCACTGTAGGACTCTGCCGTAGACTGCTACACGTCCCACTCGAAGCAACATCGAAAGCGCAACCGACACTCAAGCATAGTCCTATAATCCACCACCTCAACTACCACATTCCATCTCTTCTATCTCTTTTACTCGAGCCGACCCGTCCTTTTTTTTCAGGTTCCAGAGAGTTGGGAAAACCCACGATCGTTAAGCAGATAATGATTGCACTTCAGAACGGCTTTCAGTTCATCATCTGTGAAGCCATTTCACTGATGAAGAACTCAAAGCCTAGTACCGACCGCAAGGTCCGCACCACACTCGATAGAGCACGAACTATCGTTTTCGCAATGCGAAAGATCGGACACGATTGCGTCGATAACGTTGCAGCTACCCAAGCTGCACTACCCGACGGAACACGTCACCGCTCTTTCCCTCACTCCCTGTTAGGTAGATATTTTCCAGCGTATTCAGGCGGTGCTGATGTCGACACGGCCACGAAATGTGTTTCGATCAGACTCACTACATTGTCTCTGAACTCAAGATTGATTTGCTTCCACCAGTTCACCACAGGCAACGGATGAGACAATCAGTCATTCACTATCAGCCGCGGTGAAGGAAACCATACTACAGAACGCTTTAAAGGACTCGAACGTTCTGAAGTTTTGATCTTCTTCGTTTCTTCACCCGCCTCTTGTTTATGTTCTTCATCCCATGCTTCATCTTTCCATTGTGTCAGAAGTCACATTCGCTAGCTATTTCTGCCGTAAAGGGCTACGGTACTGGTGGTTTGCGTCGTCATCCTAATTTTCTGTTCTTTTCATGTAAGGGAGGAGTGCGATGACAACAAAAACTATGAAAGGCATATACATATCATACAGGAACAACGTGTGCGATGACAGAAAAAAATACGATGAAAGGCATATATGTACCATACAACATCAGTCAGGTTAATGGAGTGTATGCAACAGATTCCTACAGATTCCCCCGCGCTGCTGCGATTACGATATCTCTACGATCCCGACGCGGATTTCCTTGGCAGAGCTGATGCGGCGTTCAAGCCCTGGCAAGACGATCTCGTGCTCAGCAGCAACCCGCTTGTACTCCCCATGCGATTGTTGCTCCAGTAAAAGAGCTTGGAACGGCTGTTGCAGACGGACGACGAGCTGCAAAGCGCGAGTATAGTCATCCACTGTGGCGATGGGTCCAGCATACAAGGGAGGAGCGGCCACAGTGGGTGCAGCTGGAGACTGAGAATTCGCCTCGACCTCCGAACCAGACCACGAATCCGACTCATCGCCGCTGTCCGATGCGCTCCCCCAACCGACTTCGTCTAGTTGACCACGGAGGTCGCGGATCCAGGGATGGGCGAAAACGAGCTTGCGTGGCTCTGCCAACGAAAGCGTGTCCGACGTCCGAAATTCTATGTGGCCGAGCCCCGATACCCGAGCATCGAAACACTTTCCTTCACCGATCTCGGCATCACTGGCAGGCTTCTCAACGAGTTTCTTGACCGAGAACAAGATACACGGGAGGTATAGTCTCCGGCGGGAAATCGCGCTAATGGCAGGCGGATGACCCGCTCATAGACGAGCATTGCCTCTGACCGAGACATCGAACTTTTTAATTCCGAGATGCGCCCATCCATTTCGGCATCTTCAATAGCGAGCGAAGCTTGGGGGGTTTGAGGGTGAAAGGAAAGGGAGACTGGGAGACAGCTGTTGTACGACGAAGACTGTCCCGTCCAGCCAAGCACTGTTGCCTCGCCCGAACGAGTCATCAGTTCCTCAAACAGTTGACACAACGCTGCTTCTCCTCCTTTTTCGCAGTGACGCTCGAGAGCAATCATTTGTTTCATCGTATCAGCTGCGTCATCATAGCGCTCCAAAGCATGCAGCGCGGCATGCCTTCTTCCGTATCCCCAGGGACCCTGGGGGTCTGCCTCGATTGCCTGAGTGGTTGAAAAACTCAGTTGTCATCACATACGAAGGACAGAAAGGTCATACGTCATCAGCATCTTTCAATGAATCTTCCCATAACATCATTGTTGCGCGAACTGTGCTTCGTTTGACCAAGAGACGCGCAGGATGCAAAGGGTTCAAAGACAATGCTGCAGAGTAGCATGAAATGGCCTCTTCTGCGTTCTTAGACCGCATCGCTACGTCGCCGATGTCTTCTAAAATGTTCATGCATTGCTGAAGGTGCTGCTGGATTTCAATACCAAGGCCATCAAAGTTCCATCCAAAGATCTTTCGAATACTGTGGGTCACATTGAAGATGGAGTAAGAGTAAGCAGCTTACAAGTGTGATGACGACCAGTTCGGGACAATTTTGAGGGATAACAGGTTGCCCTGCGTGCCTGAGCCATTCCGCAGCCCGCTCATGGTCTCCTTCCTCCAACGACATGTCTGTGAGTATCATGTACATTCGGGCCTGAATACGACCTGTTCATCAATTCATGTTGGTCAAATCGTGAAATTTATATACCCGGACTGTGATATATATAGTTTTGTCATCTATAGCATCGATCAAGTCTTCGACTCGGGATATAGCTTCCTCGTGTCTTCCACACTGAAACAGGACGATGGCCTACATGAAACCAAGCATTAATGCCAATAGCGACGAGAACAGTAGGCACGCGCCTTGATAAGCAAAACAAAATTGCTTTCGGGCAAGGAACCATTAGTGAACACGAGGTCAAATACACGCATGGCAGCGTCGTGGTCGCCATTGGCTGCGCGGGCTATTGTGATTGCAATTTGACCGATTGTGGACCGCTGAACCTCGACAGACTTGGTGTGCGATAGTTATGTAATGCGTCACGAAACCAAAGACAATCGAAAGGCTACCTTTTTCGCATCATCTATAGCCAAGTTGTATTTCTTCAGACGGGACCGTACGAGGGACCGGTGAGCGAGGTACTGTGAATGACGAGAATGATCCTGAACATCTAGGATCTTTTCTGTCAGGACTTGTTCGGTGCGAGTCAAGTGGCCTTGAGTCCAAGCTTCAAGTGTCTCTTCGCTGATCTGCATGAGTGGAAATCCTGATACCAACAGATTAGAAGTGGCGAAAATATACATTCCCTAACGCACTCACGACGCTGAGGAAACAGTAGGAGAGTTCACACTCTAAAATTCGTCAACGTCACGGTTTAGGAACAGAATCACTTACATCTCCTGTAAGGTACGAGTCCGGAAGGACATCAAGAAGACTCCTCACGGTGACTTTCCCGTTTGCTTCCCCGGTGACAACGTAGGCGTCATTAGGGGAGAGCGTCATGAAGCAGATATTACTAGCGTGATTGATCGCAGGACCAATTTGCTTGTATGTCGAGACATCATGAAAAGACAGCGAGGTACTTTTGGTGACGGCGATGAAATTCTGGTTGGAAGATGCTGCGATAGAAGAGAGATGCGTGGAACTGCTACTGGTAGGAAGAGGCCATGTACCGAGCAATGACCCTGAGGATGGGTCAAAACACTTGGCTTCGTTGGACGGCTCAGAAGCAGCGTAAATTTGACAGCCATCGGCTGACCATGCAAGTGGTGAGGAGACGTTTTGCACGAATGAGCATGGGATGTCGAACAACTGTTGGCCGTCGTCGCTGTTAAAGATTCTGATTGACGATCCGGTCGCAGTGGCGAGACGGCGGGCGTCTGGAGAGAACTGAACTGCAACCACCTTGGAATCATGCTGCAGTGGGCCCAGTAGTCGTTTGCCTGTGGTGATGCTCCAGATAAATGCGCGCTTGTCCGAGTCGTTGAATCCACCCGTGGCAAATGTGGTCGAATTGAAAGAAATATCAACCGACAACACTGCACCTGTGTGACTTGGACTCGCGATGTCCAGAACTTTTGTGTGAGTTTCCGCATTCCACACGCTGACATACGGATGTGAGTCCAACCCGCACACCAGCCATTTGCCATCCCTTGACAGCGCGGTGGCATAGATAGTGCACCCTGCTTGAATTTCTGAGCCAACCTGATGTCCGTCATCTACATCCCATCGGCGAATAACCCCTTCGGTACCACCGCTAAACACCTGCTTGCTATCCGCAGTAAAGCAAGTTGAGTATACCGGATGTCCACTTTGGATTTCGATTACTTTCGAGCGATCTGACAGGTGTCGACAAATAGTTATCGCAGGCCGGGGGGTATTAGGAATCTATTTACCGTTTTCTGTGGAATGCATTGATCACGCTCGGAGCTTAGACGGTGACGGATAGTGGGAGTATAAGGTCAAGGGTAACGATTACGTGTTTCTCACGGCGTTGTAGCTTGAAGACTTACCACGAGGCTACAGGCGAACCGCATTGAGCGCGACGTCGCGTTCCCCACTCCATGATCGATCCACTCGACCTCGGGCACGATCGTGAATCCACAGAGAAGGAACGGTGGAGACACACGACCTGAGCGCGGAGACCACCAAGCACAAAAACACTACGAACGAACGAAATATCAAGTTCACCGTCGTCTTGCTAGCCAACAGACGATGCTGTGCGCGGTTCTTTCTGTTCGTGTTTGCTTTGCCATGTTCACTGTGTAATTTCGATCAGACGGTCCATATTTAGGCACGCGCCTATCCTCTATCTGAAGGAAAAGTGAACTAGATTCAAGGGCGACGTTGTTTGTGCCCAGTCCCGTCTGTCCTCCGGAGCTGGACGAGTTCGTTCATAGGTCGGTGGGTATAACATACATTATCGTTTCCTTGACTAATCGTAAGCGGCGCCCTAGAGCGCCAGTCCCCGACTCCCCCCCCCATATTAGGTATTCTGATTCGGAACAATACTTTCCGACGTCTTCGAGAATGTTTCTTATTGTATAGCTACAGTAGTCCATTTCTGTATCTCTTTATACATGTTCACCGTCTGTACCATCAATAGGGCGGCAAGCGTCGCCAGTATCTACATAGGAGTAGTCCATTTCTGTATCTCTGTATAGATGTTCATCGTCTGTACCATCAATCATCGTCGATGTCCATATTGTCTAGTACATTACGCTTAGATGCTCGCTGCCCTCCAGCATCCTCTACTGCCTTTCGTTTCCCATTCCCGACAGTCTGATTATCGGTTTCACGGTCGTCGGGGCTGTTCAAGATGTATTCGACATACGGCATCACTTTCATACCTTTAAGGATTAGTTGGTACACGTGAGAACCGTTCGGTTCTTTCGTGCTTGGGGGATATGAACCTCTATCAACGATGTCAGATAAATGAATGATGAGATAGGGAAAGTAGGAAACCGTTGTGTACAATTTCAAAAGAACCTCAACTTCAACACATTCCTGATCAAGCAGCTTACCGTCGTACTCGGCCGGATGAATGAATATTCCGTTGCTTTCGAACGACGAAAACATCTGGCCCTTGAACAATGACACCGTCCATCTGGGCACCGTCCTTCATGCTCTCGAACCGTGACTCTGGGTCGGGAATATCGTCGAACGCCCATTTCTTCCAAGCTATGAACGGATCAAAAAGATGAGTCGTCCGCAAAGTAAGAGACGTTCGTACCTGTTCTATCGGTCCATCGAGAGCGATCGGTTTTCAGGGTTGTTTTACTCCCTAGAAGCCTTGCTTTACCTGTAAGGTTTGTTAGCAGCGCCGACGTCGTGGACAAAACGTGTATTTCACTAGGGCTCAACAGGGTTTTCGATTCTATCGACGGAGTCATCAATCATCGTTTACGACACGAGAAAAGAGACTACTTACGACTGATATTTGCACGAGTTAACCTCGGTAGCAGCGTTTGCGCGGTCCGTTGTTTCGGTAACCCTTGAAACAAGGGTTCTGTGTAGACCACAAATGTATAGCGGTTCTCGGATAGATGCGGTTTCATGAATGGCATCACAGACGGCCGTTTGTCGGATGTAAGTTCTAATGCCGCTTCGTCAGCATCAAATGTAAATGAACGAGCAAACCTACTTTTGTTACGACTCTCTTCTACTTCAGAGCACAACGCGAGAAGAGTTTCTACTGCGACGGCTGAATTCTCTATCGCTTCCAAAGGATAGGCGAAATCCTCTTCATCTAGCGGTCACAATTCGAGTTGGGCCTTGGCCCTTTGTAAGCCTTGTAAGTCGATCTGTGTTAAGTATTGAAATTGATCACGGATACTATGAATCACGGATACTCGATCAATGCATTCTTTGTGCGCGATATTCCATGTGACATCCCCAAATGGGAGGCACACGCACGGAGACGATCGCGCGTCAAATAAGAGATATTTCGCGCATAGTCAGACCTCGAGTTCGAAAACGAACCCGGAAACCCGGAATTGAGTTGTGCGATGTGATCCGCAACATTGACATAAGATCGCGACTCCTTTGCCAGCTGTGATAAATCGCGTAAAACGGTACACATAGTAATATTCTGGGACACAAAATATTCAAGGCTCCTCGTAAGACATGCCCGAGACGCAGCATCAAAAAGACTCACACGAGAACCACATAGGGATACACATCCTATAAACTCAAATTCATAATCTTCACATATCAAACGATGACGATTCAACGTATTTGCGAACGATGTTACAAATTTTTCAGGGCTCTCAAAAGCAGGGATTAACGATGCACAACGGTTCGACGAGTTTTCCAACGATGTTACAGATATTTCACGCGCTTCAGAAGCAGGGTTAAACGGTGCACAGGGTTCAACATAAAACGATTTGCCAGTTGACCTGCAATCTGTCAGTGACGAAAAATGTAGATTGAAAGCGTCGCTCACATTGTAGAATCCGTACGTCGTTCAAGGCAAAGGGGCGTTCACAGCGACGATAAGGGGCGATAGATGATGACAAATAATCTCTATTTAGTAAAAACTTCGCATGGGTCCGTTTGCTTGGAGTGGTGCCATTTGAGAAAATTACAAACCCTCCTCCACTTCGTGGGAGTCGGGGAAAGGCATTTGCATCAAAACGAATAAGCTTACATGGTGACTACACTTTTATCGCTTCAGCGGTCAGGAAAAGGACGATGTGTGGAGGGAAATTGAGATGGTGGAAAAGTAAAAAGAAGAGCGATTTTTCGAACTCAGATTATATTCAAACTCGGATCGGATTCGGGTCGGAGTGCTACGCCATTTTGCACAAAATGGCGTATTTGCGTCTGACAAAACCCTCCTCTTAGGAGTCGGGGATTAGGTCAGCTTGCAGGATGCGCTAGTGTATGAGCCTGCCGTAGACTGCTACACGTCCCACTCGAAGCACCTACGTCGAAAGAGCAACTGACACTCTCAAGCATCGTCCTATAATCCACTGTCAACCCTCGCCCACTTCGACCCGAAAGACTTAGGGTGGACGGTCCGATCCGAGTACTAGATGGCCTGCTTTGCGGAATTCGGAGGTGAAGACGAAGTGGCGCTCAAGTATGTCATACTCTTTCGTGCGTTTCATATCCACTCAAATTACCAGACTCTATCTACACAAGAACGAGAACGCGCTCCCCCTCTCCTATCATAACCTCCACATGCGCCGTTTTGCCCACTTTTCCCGTGGTTGGGGACCTTATAGGGTATTGGAGTTGGATGGCACGGCAGTAAGTCTCATCATATCGTGTCTCAGGCTCCCAGACGTCGTATGCTTACAGAACTTCTCGGGCAGGCCTCCGGTTCCACGCTCGCGTTGCTGGCACATACCCCAATCATGCGGGAACCGGGTTCTCGGACGTTCGGATCCACGCATTGAACCCCAGTCCTGCCCTGCAACATCAGAGCCATATTACTACATGGCAGCGCGTTGTACCCAAGCTAGACGCGAGTGGTTTTCGGCGAGCGAGAGTACCTCGCAGAGAGCGAATGCTGCGCCTGGATATGCCCATGAATGGAGGGTGGATCACTTGAAGATCGTGTTAGAGGTATCTATCTTGTTTGTTCAAGACAGACGTGTTTATAGTTGACATGTTTCGGCAGCTCTATATGCAATCATACGAATTATTCAAAAAGTACAGCTCGCCCACGAGCCAAGGACGGTTAATCTTGTGGATCGCATTTCGAATCGCGCAAACGTATTATGAGTCTTGTAAAATCGAATCGGCGAACCAGTGTCCGTGCCTGGAATCGGTGTACGAGAGTCGAGACGCGAGGATTGTCGATATGACGTTGGCAGAGGGCATAATAGGATGTGTTCCTGTGGTCAGTGACCTGGCGCTGACCTGTTTCAGCGTTTCTAACTAGATCTTTGTAGGACACGTTACATCTCGCTGGAGACCAATTCTCTGACTTCGTCATATCGAGCCGGCTGTCGTGGAGGACGACGGGCGAGCAACGAGCACCTTCATGGAGCGGGGCGCGTTTCTACTTTGCGAATTTCTGACAACTTTACTACAGGATTCTATCATGGCTCCTACGCGTATCCCACTCCCACCCTTCCAACCTCTCCGCGACACCCTCGTCGCGATTCCCGACGTCCTCGCCACCGCGACGCCACATGCGCCGATCTTGATGCGCCTGACGATGGACGGGTTCGTCGTGGCTGGATTGAGGAGTCGGCGATTGCCGTTGGTGTTGCTGGGTGGGGAGGAGCGGGTGACGTGTAATGGGGTTCCGATCGAGCTTGGGTACCTGAGGGTGCCGAGGATAGGGTGTCTTATCAATTGGTATGACCCATTTGAACACAGCTTTACAATCAGTAAATTTCTGTTGAACGCTCAAAGTTTGGTTTTCTTCTTACACCAGTGATATGTGATAAAGAGTGGATGCTAAACCATATTTCGCCTCATTGTGACGCTGGGAGGTTCAGTAACGTTGGAGTTTTTCGGCAAGTCCAATGCTCCCACGCTATGATGCTGAACGCGTCTCCTCGCCCGTAAATTGCACATTCCACCTCCATCTCATAAAAAAAAAGAACAGAAAACACAGACGAGTGCAATTCCGAGCAAACGAAAGACAGATGGAGATGGTACGCTTTCAAACATATTTTTGCTCGTGTCTGATTACAGTACCGTCAAACGGAACGAGTTAGGCGTCCAAATGCTCTCCCGCAAGCTTCACGCGCAGATATTCAATCGTACCGCTTTTCCCACTCCCGAGCCCGCCTATGTTCAGATCGCACGCGACCATCTTCGCATGCACAGCCTTGACCCCAAGCAAGGTTCCGTCCTCCCAGACACTGCGTTCACTCTTCCCCAACTTCAAGGGGCAAACATCGACGAGCACTTTTTTCGCATCGGACAACAATGCGCAGAACCCTGGCTGTCTCTCGCAAAGCAACTGGCGCACGACGCGTTGCCCCCTCGGCCCGACTATTTCGACGTTCAGGAAGGATGGACAAAGTACTACCACCTCCAGGACGGTTCGAGCTATAGCGAACACGTTCCGTACCCGGAACACGACGGTCGGCCAGAGGAGATGCTCGTGTTCGACGTCGAGACAATGCCGCCCTACCATCCGTACCAAGTCCTCGCCTGCGCCGTGTCTAAAAACGCGTGGTATTGCTGGATATCACCCTGGCTTCTCGGCGAGACGGAGGAGGTGCAGTACCTGATCCCATTCGGTGACCCATAGACGCTGCGGATTGTCGTCAGACACAACATCTCCTATGACCAGCAGCGCATCCGCGAAGAGTACAGTCTCAGAGGCACGCAGACACGGTTCATGGACACGATGTCCCTCCACGTCGCCGTCAATGGTATATTGTCACATCAACGGCTGGCGTGGATGAAACACCGCAAGGCAAAGGCAGCGCGTATCGAGCAGCGTACGGAGGCTGTCGAGGCGGCGCTCGAGATCACGATGTGGAATCTCAAGCGGACTCCGAGGTCGACTCTGAACGGCACGCGCAACTCCGTCGACTTCGCGTCGAGATCGAGGAAGGTCTCCCTCAGCTACAAGAGGTCGACGCGGATGTGACGGCCGTCGAACTTTCACATGGGAGGATCTCACATCGGCCAACGCCCTCGCAGACGTGGCGAAACTGTATTGTAACATCGATATGGACAAGGAAATCCGCAACGACTTTCAGGACTACCTCGCCTACTGTGTTCCCGACGTTTACGTAACTCATCAGGTCTTTGCAGAAGTCCTTCCGGCGTTCCTCGGGAAATGTCCCAACCCGGTATCGTTTGCTGGTATTCTCACCACGGGTTCAAGCTTTTTGACGGTCAACGAATGGTGGGAAGAGTATCTGCGGAACGCGGAACGAACGTACCACAAGTTGGAAGGCAACGTCAAAAACATCTCGTCGATCTTGCGGAGCAGGCAAAGGGCATGATGCAAGACGAGTCCCGGAGAGACGATCATTGGCTTTCACAGCTCAATTGGACGTCAAAGGTCGCAAAGAAATCCAGAGGCATTGATGGCAGTGTAGGTCGTTCCCCAGCTGCATGTCCTATCTAGCGTTGATCGTCTGCAGAGCACAGAGCCGACACTCAGGACCAAGTCGCCTGTGGATAAACAACCCGCGTGGCTGCGCGATTTACTGAGGGATGGAGTCTTCAGCGCTGGTAGTGTGAATCGCGTACTCCCAATTCTCCGTTTGTATTTTGATTGTCATTGTCTGCAATATACGTCAGAAGAGAAGTGGCATTTCATTCAGGATGGTAATGTAACGCGACCTCCCAGCGCGGGCACCAAGAAGATTTTGACCATCCTTGGTCCGACGCATGGCGTTCCTTATCTCAAAAAGGGTCATCTGACTGCATCTGATTTGTCTTTGGCTCTGGCTGTTTCCAACGGGGAGCGCAAAATGGTTTTGGGACCTTGCAAGGCCGAAGAAAGACTTCCCACTGGGTTCACTCGACATCACCGTGCGAAACCGCATCTCTCCCATCCTCCTCCGCCTGTCCTGGATGGGCCATCCACTCTTTCGTTCCAGGGAACACGGGTGGACATTCAGAGTGCCGAGCGCCGTCGAATTCGGCGCGCGCATCCAGCCGCTCGTCTTTTCGGACCCCGCCGACGAGGTGTTGAACGAGATGGCGCGTGGCAGCGCAGAAGGCAATCACCGATTCGTCTTTTACAAGCTCCCGCACAAGGATGGCGAGAGAGCAAATGTGGGGAGCCCGCTCTCCAAGACGTTCATGAAGTACGCGCAGGATGGGACCATGACGAGCCCCGGGAACGACGCCCAAGCTGCGCTAGACATGAACGCGCAATGCAGTTACTGGATCGAGTCGACATGCAGTTCGCGCGGTCGTCGTCGTCGTCGGAGCATAAGTGGGGCATGATCCTTCCGCAGGTGATCACGATGGGCACGGTCACGCGTCGCGCGATCGAGAAGACGTGGTTGACGGCGAGCGATGCGAAGAAGAACCGTGTGGGGTCCGAGCTCAAGGCGATGGTTCGCGCACCGCCGGGTTATGCCATCGTCGGGGCCGACGTCGACTCGGAGGAGCTGTGGATGTCGAGCTGTATGGGCGACGCGCAATTTGGTCTGCATGGGGTACCCTCTCCCGGTAATCTGGAATCATTGGTGGTACCACCTCCTGCATGGCTATCCATACATCACTGTCCACATTCACCTCACCTTCCCCCACTCCGTCTTATTTTCTGTCTCCCTTCCACGCCATCCTTCGTCGTCCGCGGTCGCACCTGCTTCGCGAGATGTCTCACCTCTGCAAACTCGTTCGTCGCCTGCATCCGCGAAAACGCCGTGCTCTTCGCCCGATGCACCAAACAATCCAGTCGCTGATATCCCCGCATCTCCACCTCATTCTCCTCCACCTCACCCTCGTGTGTCTCCACGCTCATCGGTCGCACATCCCGCCACAACGACCCACCAGTCCGCTCCAACACAGAGAATGAACCGTGCATCAATGTCGTACGTCCGCGCCAGATAATCCATCGCGATGAGCAGCAGATTGGCAGATAGTCCACCTCGGACGACTGCACGACCCAGTTAATCCGCGACGTCATGTAGTCCACCCCAAGCTCGGCCGGCAGGTTGTCCTTGCACAGCGTCACAGTGATCCCGGTTCCGAGCGCAGGCGTCTGCGGGCGATCTGACAGCGCGATCTCCTCCAGCTTGTTGAATACGAAGCTCTCCGTCCTACCGAACCAAAATTTGCGTTTAAACAGGTCCGGTCGGTGCGTGTTCTTGCCCTTGGTCGACGCGTACAGGTTTTCGGCCAGCTTTTTCGCTTCCTGGGACTGCATTGCCGCGCTCGCCTGGAGGAGCAACAGCACGGCGTGCTTCATCCCTGCGTCGTATATGCGCGAGTAATTAGATACTTTGGCCTGGTAGCGCGAGATCCCTAAGATATTCGCCGTTTTTGAGTGCAAGTCCGTCCCCGCAGCCTTGGTGCCTTCGAGTGTCATCCATCCGATCGCAGTGGCCGGTCACCTTTCCTTGTTCCCTTCACTATCGGTCGTATACACATGTATCGATTGAGTCTCGTCAAGACTCTGCGATACATGTCATCATTGGTGTTGGCCAACTTGAAATGCTGGATTCTGTCAGGTTTGTGATGTAACAGAAGAAATCTTACGCTGGGACAGGGTGCCGTGTGACGATAAGAATGGAGGAGAGGCTGGCTGTCTAGTCATATAGAACGCTGAATTTGTATCATAAGGAGTAGAGAAGTGCGATGACAGCAAAAACTACGATGAAAGGCTCGAATATATGTACCATGCGCACAAGACTGATGGATCGTGAGTTTGAACAGAGTCCTGCATGTCCCCCGTGCTGCTGCGATTACGATATCTCTACGATCCCGACGCGGATATCCTTGGCAGAGCTGATGCGGCGTTCAAGCCCTGGCAACACGATCTCGTGCTCAGCAGCGACCCGCTTGTACTCCCCATGGGATTGTTGCTCCAGCAAAAGAGCATGGAATGGCTGTTGCAGACGGACGACGAGCTGCAACGCGCGAGTATAGTCATCCACTGTGGCGACGGGTCCAGCATACAAGGGAGGAGCGCCCGCAGTGGGTGCAGCTCGAGGCTGAGAATTCGCTTCGGCCTCCGAACCAGATAACGACTCCAACTCGTCGCTATCCGATGTGCTTCCCCAACCGACCTCATCTAGTTGATCACGGAGGGCGCGGATCCAGGGATGGGCGAAAACGAGCTTGCGCGGCTCTGCCAACGAAAGCGTGTCCGACGTCCGAAATTCTACATGACCGATCCCTGACACCCGAGCATCGAAACACTTTCCATCACCGATCTCGGCATCAGGCTTCTGAACGAGCTTCTTGACCGGGAACAAGATACACGGGAGGTATAGTGTCCGCTCGGCAAATCGCGCTAATGGCAAGCGGAAGACTCGCGCATAGACGAGTATTGCCTCTGTCTGAGACATCGAACTTTTTAATTCCGAGATGCGCCCATCCATTTCGGCATCTTCAGTGGCGAGCGAAGCTTGGGGGGTTCGAGGATGAAAGGAAAGGGAGGCTGGGAGACAGCTGTTGTATGATGAAGACTGTCCCGTCCAGCCAAGCACTGTTGCCTCGCCCGAACGAGCCATCAGCTCCTCGAACAGTTGGCACAACGCTGCTTCTCCTCCTTCTCCGCAGTGACGCTCGATAATCATTTGTTTCATCGTATCAGCTGCGTCATCATAGAGTTCCAAAGCATGCAGCGCGGCATGCCTTCTTCCGTATCCCCAGGGACCCTGGGGGTTTGCTTCGATTGCCTGAGTGGTTGAAACTCAGTGTTGTCACATAAGGAGAAAGAAAAACCATACGTCATCAGCATCTTTCAATGAATCTTCCCACAACATCATCGTTGCGCGAACTGTGCTTCGTTTGACCAAGAGACGCGCAGGATTCGAAGGATTCAAAGACAATGCAGCAGAGTAGCGTGAGATAGCCTCTTCTGCATTCTTAGAACGCATTGCCACGTCGCCAATGTCTTCCAACATGTTCATGCATTGCTGAAGGTGCCGCTGGATTTCCATACCAAGCCCATCAGAGTTCCATCCAAAGATCTTTCGAATACTGTGTGTCAGGGGGAAGATAGAGTGAGAGTAAGCATCTTACAAGCGAGACGACGACTAGTTCAGGACAATCTTGAGGGGCAACAGGTTCCCCTGCGCGCCTGATCCATTCTGCAGCCCGCTCATGGTCTCCTTCAACGACAGACTTGTGAGTATGATGCACATTCGGGCCTGAATACGACCTGTTCATCATCTCATGCTGGTCAAATCCTAGAATTTACATACCCTAACTGTGAGATATATAGTCTTGTCATCCATAGCATCGATCAAATCCTCGAGTCGCGAGATAGCTTCATCATGTCTTCCACACTGAAACAGGATGATGGCCTGCATGAAACCACGTATTAATGCAAATAGCGACCAGAAGAGTAGGTACGTGCCTTGATAAGTAAAACAAAATTGCTTTCGGGCAAGGAACCATTAGTGAAGACGAGGTCAAATACACGCATGGCAGCGTCGTGGTCGCCATTGGCTGCGCGGGCTATTGTGATTGCAATCTGGCCGATTGTGGACCGCTGAACCTCGACAGACTTGGTGTGCGATGATTAACACGCGACGAAACCAAAGACAATGGAAAGGCTACCTTTTTCGCATCATCTATAGCCAAGTTGTATCGCTTCAGACGGGACCGTACGAGGGAGCGGTGAGCGAGGCACTGTGAATGACGAGAAGGATCCTGAACATCTAGGATCTTTTCTGTCAAGACCTCTTCCGTGCGAGTCAAGTCACCCTGAGTCCAAGCTTCGAGTATTTCTTCACTGATTTGCATGAGTGGAAACTCTGATACAAACAGATCAGAAGTGGCGAGAATAAACACCCTTCAACACACTCACGACGCTGAGGAAACAGTGGGAGAGTTCACACTGTAAGATTCGTCAACGTTTAGGAACAGAATCACTTACATCTCCTGTAAGGTATGAGTCGGGAAGGACACCAAGAAGACTCCTCACGGTGACTTTCCCATTTTCTTCCGCGGTGACAACGTAGGCGCCCTCAGGAGATAGCGTCATGGAGTAGAGATCACTGGCGTGATTGATTATAGAACCAATTTGCTTGTATGTCGAGGCATCATGAAAAGACAGCGAGGTGTTTCTGGTAACGACGATGAACTTTTGGTTGGACGATGCTGCGATAGAAGAGAGATGATTGGAACTGCTACTGGTAGGAAGAGGCCATGTACTGAGCAAGGACCCTGAGGATGGGTCAAAACACTTGGCTTTGTTGGACGGCTCAGAGGCAGCGTATATTTGACAGCCATCGGCTGACCAGGCAAGTGGTGAGGAGACGTATTCAAAGAATGAGCATGGGATGTCGAGTAATTGTTGGCCGTCGTCGCTGTTAAAGATTCTGATTGACGATCCGCTCGCAGTGGCGAGACGGCGAGCGTCCGGAGAGAACCGAACTGCAACCACCTTGAAATTATGGTGCAGTGGGCCCAGGAGTCGTTTGCCTGTGGTGATGCTCCAGATAAATGCGCACTTGTCGTTGTATCCACCCGTGGCAAATGTCGTCGAATTGGAAGAAATATCAATCGAAAACACTGCGCCTGTGTGACCCGGACTCGCGATGTTGAGAACTCTTGTATGGGTTTCCGCATTCCACACGCTGGCATACGGATGTGAGTTCAACCCGCACACTAGCCATTTGCCATCCCTTGACAGCGCGGTGGCAATGCTACCACTCCCTGCTTGAATTTTTGAGCCAACCTCATGTCCGTCGTCTACTTGCCATCGGCGAATCATCCCATCGGCACCACCGCTGAAGACCTGCTTGCCATCCGCAGTAAAGCAAGTTGAGTATACCGTATCTCCACACAGGATTTCGATGACTTTCGTGCGATCTGATAGGTGTCGACAAAAAGTTATCGCGGGCCGGTGGGTATTATGGATCTATTTACCGTTTTCTGCGGAATGCATTGATCACGCTCGGAGCTCAGACGATGACGGATAGTGGGAGTATAAGGTCAAGGGGTAACAGATTACGTGTTCTCCCGGCGTTGTATAATAGCTTGGAGGCTTGCCACGAGGCTACAGTCGAACCCCCATTCAAAATTCTCCGCTGTTCCCGCTCACTCCCACCTCGCCCCTCTACAACGACGGCTTAATGGCACCGATATACGTACGCAAACACGTGTTCCTCCTCTTCCAGAGCCATCGAGACATTGAGCGCGACGTCGCGTTGCCCATCGATGATCGATCCACCCGACCTCGAACACGACCGTGAATCCACAGAGAAGGAACGATGGAGAGAGTCCGAGAGACACGGAACTGAGCGCGGAGACCACCAAGCACCAAAAGACTACGAACGAACGAAATATCAAGCTCACCGTCGTCTTGCTAGCCAGCAGACGATGCTCTGTCACGGTGCGGTTCTTTCTCTTCGTGTCTGCTTTGCCATGTTCGAATGTTCATTGTGTCATTTCGATCCGACGGTCCATCTTTAGGCACGCGCCTGTCATTTATCCGAAGGAAAAAATGAACTAGATTTGAGGGTAACTTTGTTTGTGCTCAGTCCCGTCAGTCCTGTGGAGTTGAATGAGTTCGTTCATAAGTTGGTGGGTATGATATACATCGTCGTTGCCTTGGCTAATTCGGTCAGCTTGCAAGATACGACCCTGCCGTAGATTGCTACACGTCCCACTCGAAGCAACGTCGAAAGTGCAACCGTCACTCTAAAGCATCGTCCTATAATCCATCGCCTCAACCACCCCGTCCATCCCCCTTCTGTCTCTTTTACTCATGCCGACGCGTGCTCTTTTAGGTTCCAGCGAGTGGGGAAAATCCACGATCGTTTTGCACTCCGGAACGGCTATGAGTTCATCATCTGTGAAGCCGTTTCACCGACGAAGAACTCAAAGCCTACTAGTACCTACCGACTGACCAAATACCGCAAGGTTCGCAACACACTCGATAGAGCACGAACTATCGTTCTCGCAATGCGCAATATATCAGATACGACTCGGATTGCGTCGATAAAATTAAAGCTACTACCCAAGGTGCGCTACCCGATTGAACACGTCACGCTCTTTCCCTCCCCTGTTAGGTAAATATTTTCCAGCGTATTCGGGCGGTGCTGACGTCGACACGGCCACGGAATATATACTCTGGAGATTTACGCAAAATAAACTTTCCATGTATCCATAGCGTGTTTCGAACAGACTCATTACTTGTCTCTGAGCTCACGATTGGTTTGCTTCCACCAGTCCAACACAGGCAACGAATGAGTCAATCATTCAGCTAGTATCCGCCGTGCTAAAGGAAACCATGCTACAGAACGCTTTCAAGAACTAACGTTCTGTAATTTTGATCTTCTTCCTCGTTTGCCGTCGTGTTGATTGTCTTCATTGCTCTGCTTCATATATTTTTATTGTGTCAGAAGTCGCATTCGCGAACTACTGTATCTGAATCGATTTTGTAAAAGACTACCTTGGTTGCTTGCGTGTCTTCATCCCAATGTAAGAGAGGAGTGTGATGACAGCAAAAACTACGATGAAAGGCATATACGTATTTACCATACAGGAACAAGGCGTGCGATGACAGCAAAAAAAAAAAAACGATGAAAGGCATATACGTACGATACGACGTCAGTCAAGTTAATGGAATGTATACAACAGAACACTACACATGTCCCCCGCACTGCTGCAATTACGATATCTCTACGATCCCGACGCGGATTTCCTTGGCAGAGCTGATGCGGCGTTCAAGCCCTGGCAAGACAATCTCGTGCTCAGCAGCGACCCGTTTGTACTCCCCATGCGATTGTTGCTCCAGCAAAAGAGCTCGGAATGGCTGTTGCAGACGGACGACGAGCTGCAACGCGCGAGTATAGTCATCCACTGTGGCGATGGGTCCAGCGTACAAGGGAGGAGCGGCCGGAGTGGGTGCAGCTTGAGACTGAGAACTCGCTTCGACCTCCGAACCAGACCATGACTCCGACTCATCGCCGCTCTCCGATGCGCTTCCCCAACCGACCTCGTCTGGTTGATCACGGAGGTCGCGGATCCAGGGATGGGCGAAAACGAGCTTGCGCGGCTCTGCCAATGAAAGCGTGTCCGACGTCCGAAATTCTACATGGCCGATCCCCGACACCCGAGCATCGAAACACTTTCCTTCACCGATCTCGGCATCACTGGCAGGCTTTTCAACGAGTCTCTTGACCGAGAACAAGATACATGGGAGGTGTAGTCTCCGGCGGGCAAATCGCGCTAATGGCAGGCGGATGACCCGCTCATAGACAAGCATTGCCTCTGTCTGAGACATCGAACTTTTTAATTCCGAGATGCGCCCATCCATTTCGGCATCTTCAATGGCGAGCGAAGCTTGGGGGGTTTGAGGATGAAAGGAGAGGGAGGCTGGGAGACAGCTATTGTATGATGAAGACTGCCCCGTCCAGGCAAGCACTGTTGCCTCGCCCGAACGAGCCATCAACTCCTCAAACAGTTGACACAACGCTGCGTCTCCTCCATCTCCACAGTGACGCTCGAGAGCAATCATTTGTTTCATCGTATCAGCCGCATCATCATAGCGCTCCAAAGCATGCAGTGCGGCATGCCTTCTTCCGTATCCCCAGGGACCCTGGGGGTCTGCCTCGATTGCCTGAGTGGTTGAAACTCAGTGTTGTCACATAAGAAAGATAGAAAAGTCATACGTCATCAGCATCTTTCAATGCA
>JBBPQC010000239.1:0-27132 GCA_038092295.1 Leccinum arenicola
GTTAGAGGGTACGATCTACAGTACGAGTAGGGGTAGATAAGGGAGCGGGTAGTAGCGGTTTCGAGCCTGCGAAAGCTCTCGTCAGGGGGCTCCGCTACCCCTACCGCTGCCCATCCGAGACCGTTTAGGGTACCAGCTACCAATCTTAAGCCCTATCGAGGGAGTTGGCCGAGTCACAGAGGCGCTAGTGGCATGTGAAGGCGCGACCCCGGATAGATTGGTTGCGATTTGGGTAATAACTAGTGGGGAGGAGGGAGCTTCCTGCTCATAGATGGAGGTGGAGGGGAAAGGAAGGTGGGGGGCGATCGCCCACAAGTTAATCGGGCAGGAAGGACCCTTTCGGGGTACCCGCCGGCACTTATTCGCTGCCATGCGGTACCCACGTTGGTACATACCAACGTGGGGTCCTCTCAGGATTCGGCCGAGCGACACAGAATGAGGACTCAGAGTCAGAGGAGACGAGGGGGAGTTTGGGACGTCACGTGATACGCGGTCGCACAAAATTTCGCCAAGTCCACACGGATTAGGAGGCAAGAGGTGTGAGGAGTGAATGTAGGGATAAGGTGTCGTCATCGCTATACATCACATACTATTGGATCCAGATAATCATTTATCGACCTTTTTTTTTTTGCCGCCATCCCTTCTCTCTGTTACGAATATCACCACACTCCAACATACCCATACCCTGCATTGGGATTTGTGTCAATGCTAGCAAATGTGTCACTCGCATCCTGAAGACTCAACTTAGCCGCGGTCATGCAAACATCAACATCCCTCACCTCATTTTGGGTTCACATGTTTGCAAGGCGATTCTTCTCATGATTTTTTGGGATTTGAAATGGCAACAACGTAATCAGATGAGCACCGGCGGATTCGAAGACGTCAAGTCCCCTCTAACTTTTGCTATGGCTGATTGTCAGCGAGAGGATGGGAGGGACGGGCACGGGGACAGGGATGGTTGGTCCATCGTTCTCGGCGGTGAAGCTATCAAGGATGCATCCAGCATCTAGCGGAACGACCTGGTCTTTCTGCTCCCCACCGACAGCGTGAGTCATGATTGGCTGTTGGTTCAAGTTCGGTCTTGCCTGCAACGCGGCGGATGAAAAGGTACTTCCTGGTATGACGGAGAAGCCTTCTGCCGTGACGATGTAGTTACAAGACGCGGGTGGGGCGACTGAACTAAACACGACAGAGAGACGCCGGATGAGGACCGGTTGGTCATCGATTGGCTTCATGGGCACCTGGCATGCTGCAGCGGGCGTCCCGCCTACGGCCGACTGCCGCTTTTTGGGGGTCTCGTTCCCGTCGAGGTACCTCCTCCTCTTCGTCCGCGCGAGGAATACACGAACATTCACCTGGTTCGCCCACACGAGACCGAGCGCAGCCTCCTTGCGGTCTTCGCCCGGAACACTGTCTGGTCTGCCAAACAACCTGGACTGATTTCGATAGCCGATCATGTCGCCGCCGCCGCTAGGAGGGTCGCCACGATCGATGACATCGATGACCTCGTTCAGGACGAGCACGGCGATGCGGTACGTGTGCGCGATACGGTGTAAGTGGGAGGATATTTCGGATATCCTCCGGGAACGCTCGACGAGGGTCTTGGCGGTGGTTTTCCCGGCGGAATGGAAGAGTTCGGCGATGGCGTCGATGACGAGTAGCTTGAGGGGCTTCGAGGATGGGTTCTTGCACGCGGTATCGATGTATTGCGGGAGGAAGGTGGAGAGAACGTGTACGAGCCTGGGTATCGTGGACGTCTGGACGGTCTGTATGTCCGAGAGGGCACAAAACGAGGGGGAGAGGAGGGGATGTGTGTCTAGGATTTGCTGCAGTCACGTTGTTTGTAGATGATTGGCGATGGTGATGTAGCATGCGGAGCCCGATAGGCCGCCAATATCGCGGGGGAGCTGTACGAGGAAAGAGCTCTGGAGGGCGAGTTGGGTCTTTCCTGCAGCACTGGGACGAGATCCTTTATTTTTATTTTTTTCCGGCGACACAGGACAGAATATGATACCTCTCGCCGACGACCTCCCATACCATGCCGGTCACGATCCCTCCCCCGAGGATAGCGTCGAGTTCGGAGTCGCCTGTTGTAAAGGACTCATTATTATCGTCGGACAAGAATGCTTGGAGCGGACGAGGGGGCTGGGCGCGTTGCCTGCAGATGAGGGATACGTTACATGCTCTGCTCCAGCCAACTGAAAGGCTTTGAATCACTGCCATCGTCACATCCCAGCGTGGCAGTGCTACGAGACGTCATCAGAGAATTGCGGGACAATGAGCTGGAACACCTCGACACTGCAGTCGAACAACATTCACAGCGAGCCCCGGCACATGCACTTTTGAGTACCGTTGTCGGCGGGGGTTGCAAAGTAGCCATAGAACTCTGCAAACGGTTTTAGAATGGTGCACGATACGACATGCGTATGGACACTCTATCCAGCATACATCTACCACGCTTTCAGTGCTCAGTGAGGGATTCGCCTCTCCGTTTGCCCGTCCATTTGTACTTTAGCTACAGTGAAGGTGTAATCAGCAACAGAGCGACAACGGACCATGCAATCCTTACGTGTGTTTGCGATGCGAGGTAGTAAATGGCTCCGGGAACGAATACGAAGCCGGTCAGCGAGATCAAGGTCGTGCAGCGGGTGAAACGAAAGTGTTTGTAGGCATCTTCGCGATGTAGGATTGTTAGAACGCAATCCCTGTGCATTCAAATTACGCACCATTCGATTCCATCGTTCAATAGCGCGATCGACCTAGAAACGGTCAGACGCAAATGACACGAGGTTATATCTTTGGTACCTTGAGGTAGCCTGTAAAATGGTCAACGGTGGAAACGACAAGGAAGAACGCGCCCGCACGTACTCGCAGCGGCCATTTCTATAGTGTAGAAGAACGTTGTTGTGCACTGTTTGGTTCAACGGGAATATGTTGCAGTAGCCACCTCAATCAGATGAGCACCGGCGGATTCGAAGACGTCAAGTCCCCTCTAACTTTTGCTATGGCTGATTGTCAGCGAGAGGATGGGAGGGACGGGCACGGGGACAGGGATGGTTGTGGAGGTAAGAACAACGATGCGTGGTCATCGGGTCATTGTCGTTGGACGGTCGGGATGGGGGAACAGGGACAACGATGGTTGTGGGAATAAGGGCAACAATGCGTCGTGATCGCGTTGTTGTCTTCATCTTGTCAGCGACATGACGGGGAACGGGAGAGGAACGACGATGATGCTTGTCGTCATCTTGTCGGCCACAGGGAACGGGAACGACAACGCATCGTTGTCTTGTTGGCGAGTCTTGTCGGTCAGAGATAAGGGCGACGACACGTCGTTGAAACGCGACGAGTTCACGACGTTCGTACCTTCCATACTGTATCCTCTTCTTCCTGGCTAGCTCTGCCTCATCGTCTATACTGCTATCGTCACCGTCTTTATCGATTCCAGAGACCTGAGATTCTTCCGAATCCACCCCTTCGCTGGTCTCATCCTGATCAGCTTGAGCGAGTCGCTTGTGGTTTTTTCTCTCAAAGTATTTGTAGAAGCAGATCTCACAGTTGGATGAGACAGCGTCACATATACAGCAGACGGGGGTCGTACCTCGTCGACAGGCACATCCTCTATTCTTGTTTTCTAGAATTGCTCTTCGTTTGGAAGCGCACCGCCGCTGACCTCACCTTTGAAGCGCTTCACGGCAACGCCGTCGGCCACACTCACAGCGGATTACATGGCGTTCGCGCCCTTTGTCTTTGTTCATTTTGCGTTCTTGAACACGAAAGGGTCAATGAAATGGGAGAGCGCGCAGAGTGTGAGATCTGGGTTAGAGGTTATGTGTTACGAGGCGAGACATGGAGCTGACGCGCATGAAGAGAAACAGTGGGGTGATAATGATGAAGGGGCGGGGCTGAAGGCGAAGGCATTAACAGTGGACATGCCAGTGAGACGAAGAAAACAAACCACGAACCTTGAAGCTCGTATTATGGTGAAACGGCTGCACACGCGAACTGGGGATCTCGTTTTCGGATACCGTATAACTCGTCATGAGCATAACGGAATGGCATATCCATCATCTCGTGCAAATTACTTTTTGCTTGCATGGCCATGCGTCTTGATGTGGCACCGAGAAACCAAACGGGAAGTTTGAGCACTGTGAATCACGGACCATGTGACGATGCCCATCGAGTGACGGTGAGCCACGGCTCAACGGCATTTATCTCGAGTACGTTGCCGAGGAATGGTAATCCTTGGGACCTGGGGGGAGGTTTAGCAGACGAACAGATTTACGCCTTGTAAAGCCAGCAAACAGGGCAATCGGGGACAGAGAGAAGATCGAGAAAGTGCGGAGGGAGATATCACTGACATTTTCTGTCTGTCATATATACGTGTGAAGCGATCGCTCCTCTTACTACAACGCGACGGTATGCATCCACACGAATTTGAAGACCAATACTTGGGAGGGCTCGGCATTCATTCCCATTCACTTCATGGAGATGAATGAGGTACAGGATCCCTGCTCAGAAGCCATGTTACTTGGAATAAAAAGGGTATGTCAGTCCAAACTGGGTACAAAAATCCACGAGGATATAACAAAGTGGAATACTGAAGAGGGTGTCTGCCACCGCAAGGGCCGCGAATATAATGGCTGTGATCTTGCATCTCGAGTAGAATGCCATGAGATGTAGTCTTGGAGATCGTCATATTCGATTTTAACAAAGGAACTCTGCACATTCAAGCACGCAAAGACTACTGTCCAATGCAGAGAAACAGGATTAGCTCTCCGCCCGTGCCCATCTACCCGCCGTCGTTTATTGCGCGACACGTCTTGTCTGGCGATAGAATAACTAGGCAAGAATGCAAGTAACGGACGATTGCATGACTTACAATGCAGTGTTGAGCATTGGTCTGACGTTGAATTTGCAAATGAGCGGAAAAGCACCACTCTAACCTGCGTTGTGATGTCTTTCTCGTTTCCTGTCTATATGCGTTGTACATTCGATATCCCGAGTACAACCGACAAAACGACCTTGCTGACTCCGCCTCTACGTGTTCCTCGAGCGTAGCACCGAGACTGATGGATAAATCAAACACTTTGTCTTTAGGTCGTCTAGGTTCCAACTCTAATCCCGGTCCAAAAGTCAGTGCATACTCCTTGGGATACAACAACTATGGCGCGAACCATCACCGTCCTTTTCTAGATACTTGTCGAATATGGGATTTTCTTTGACAACGTGCTGCGTCGCAGAAGAGTGAATCGAAGCTGGGTGGGCATTGAACAGCTTGCTCTGAAAGCACCGCTTCCAAAACTGCTGACGTGGACGTTGTAAGCGATAGTACCTCATGCCCAAAATTCGCGAGCACTCACCAGTCACGGACTGTTCAGCGGGAACGTCGATCTGTTCCTGCGGTCCATCCTTCTCGCCTTCAGGGCTTGGGTCGGCATCACCAGCGTAGACAGCATGGGACGCATCATCTTCGAGTTGCACTTCCGCCTCGACAGCAGCAGCAAGGTCCCCCTCGGAGGCAGAGATAACAACGAGACTCGTGGCCTCATCAACGAACTGAGACCCAGGCTCGCCCGATGACTCTTCAGTTCCTGTTACGGTCGCGTGCACGTCTCGGCCAACGGGATCTTCAAATTTGACACCGTTAGTCGTCGGGCTCGTTCCCAGATGGGACCACGTGTTCCACGTGGATCTGTACTTCCTCGGTAGTTGGTTCCGTTGTTTTGTTCTCGACGACCTCGGGGTCAGTAGCAGCACTGGTTAGTGTGAACTGAGCGGGCGCGTCAACGGTAACCTCTTTTTGGGTCTCCTTGTTCGGCAGGATTTCTGGAGCAGGACCTTCAGCGGTTGCATCACGTGTCAGCTGGGCCTCCGCCTTGACGACGCTGATCTCATCCGCTGGAGTTGATGGGGCCGTCGCAGCTTCTGGAATAGACTCCGTTGATGACACCATGAGTTGTACGTCAGCAGCCTGAGCGGGCGCCTGGGCATCTACGGAAGCATTTGCTTCTTCAACCACACCGATAGATGCAAGTGAGGAAATCCCACCTTCGACGGCTTCGACTTCGGGTTCTGCTGTCATGGCTTCCACCGCACTAGATTCGGGCTCGTTCGCCTCTGCGGTATTCTTTACGCTGAGAATTTCATTGTCCAGTGCCGCGTGTTCCGCAGCAGGCATAGGCACCTGAGACTCAGGGATAGCAACCTCGAGGACGAGGCTCTCAGTCGCCGTCTGAGCCTGTGCCTTGACAGGAGCCACGTCTTGCCCGACGGACACCATGCCAGCAGGAACGTCGCCTTCTGAGGGCTGA
Organism: Leccinum arenicola; assembly: GCA_038092295.1. NCBI lineage: Eukaryota > Fungi > Basidiomycota > Agaricomycetes > Boletales > Boletaceae > Leccinum > Leccinum arenicola. The sequence continues at coordinate 6,312 of JBBPQC010000239.1, forward strand.
GCAATAGTGTCCTGTACAACAGCTTGAGCTTCTCGGTCAGGTACTTGGTCCGGAGTCTTCTTCGTTCCGTCAGTCACGGTTTGATCGCTGTTGTCGACGGGTGGGTCGATCACCACGAGGGAGGTAGCGCATGACTCTTCTGCTTCCGAGATGATCTGCGACTCCGCGGCCACGGGTTGAGAGGCAGAGTCCTCGACGACGATCTCGGCAGCACAAGCAGAAACCGTGACCTCTGCGATAGGAGTCTCCTCCACCAAGGCAGCAAGTTCCGGAGCAGGCGTAGGTATTCCGGCAACTTCCATTGCTTCTTCAACCCCATCAACCACCGAAGCAGTCAAATCTGGTTCCATTTGAGCTCCCGTCGCAGTTACGATATTAATCTTGTTCTGTACATCGACTGCAGATTTCGAAGCAAGATCATCAGTAGTCTCTTGTTGACCAGCTGATTCAACGGTAGATGCCGCTACGGAAGCTTTTTCTTCAACCACATGGAGTCCATCCGCGGCCGACTCTAATACTTGGTCATTGACGGGTGTAAGTGGAGCGACGGGTGTTGCCACCGCTAAGTGGACGGTATCGAGGGAGGCTGCCAGTGGTGTGGCAACAGCTTCCGCGTCTTCCCGAGGACCATTGGCAACGTCGACCTGGACAACGTCGGACGGCCCGCCGGCCAATTCGATAGGTCGATCTTCGGCCTGGACGGCGCCGTGTTCTTTTAGAACTATGGAAAAAAATTCCGCGGTCAGTGCGGGCCCTAGAGCGAAGACCGTGGAGTTACCCTTACCCTGTGTAGAAGACAGATAGTGAGGAGTGTCCGCCATCGGCGGTGTAATCTCCGCAACGGGACCGGTCGTATTGCCAACCTTGGGGTCAACGACATCACAGATGCTTGAAAAACTTGGCTCGACAAAAACAGCCTCTTCTACAGAACAACGTGGCACTGCGGAAGAATTGTTGAATCCACCCCGGGAATGTGGGGTAGGCTCAACTGAGGGTACCTCCACTGCCGTCTGGGTGGCGTCAGACTTCTCGTTGGAAAGGTCGGCATTTGCAATCGGAATTCGAAGGTAATAAATCCTCACCTTGGTAGCGTACATCAGATCTGCGGATGGAGCGGCAGCGACAGGCGCGGTGGAGATCTTGTCCTCTTTCACCTGATTGGCAACATCCAGTAGTGGTACCACACCACTGGTGACAGCAGCAGCAACAGAGGCATTACCATTGACATGATGATCCATCCTAAAAGGGGCCGATGCGACTGTAGATTCTTCCTCAATAAGAATCTCTCCGAGTTCTCCCGTGATCTGATTTCTACCACCCGACTTCCTGAGGTCCAAGTCAGTAACCGACTTGCTGAATACGCTGAAACGCTTCCGAGCAGACGAGAAAACCGTGTTGAGACGGAATCCTGAGATGTCAGATTTGAAAGACGGGCGGGGGGGAATGACCTCTCCGTGCGTCTGGTGATGGTGTGCGAGGAGATTGCCGACTGTATGCTTGTTCAATAACGAGCCAGCGGATGGGCTGTTCAGCACTTGGCGTTTGCTTCAGTCCGCAAACGCCAAATGTAGGCCAATTGGCAGAAATAGGATCGACGATAGCATCACTCCAGAAGTCAATGAAGGCTTCGTCGACTTGTACCACGTGTATCGATCCAAGTTTGGTCTCGACAATGGATTTCTCGCGTTCAGAAGGTGAGGCATCCAAAGGTTCTGGGTCTTGAGAACGTTGTCTGCGAGTGCGCGCGGCTTGCCACGGTGGCGACTAGACTTGCGTGAAATAGGGGGCTGAGAGACTTCAACGTCATGATCCTTGTCTGTAAGAATAGATAGAGGCTGCGTAGTTGTGGTACCACCAAAACCGCTCAGAGAAAACTGGGTCCAGTCTGTGATGACAACTCCTTTACAGGCGGAGGCGTAACCCAAAGTCTTAGGGGGCGGTCGTGGTCACCATGCCCCCAGAGGTAATACGATGCTCGTTGTTGTATTACGAAGAGTTGAGAGGGAAGGATAAGGCAGATGCCTCTGAAGAGCAGGAAGGCTAGGAGAGATAGTACTGAAACTGTTTGACACGAGCCGGTGATAAATGGGTCGAAGACAAAGATGAAACATACGGTGCGCACAGAAAATGAATCCGACGAGAAATCACAGGGTGCTGCAAGAAATCTGTAAAAGGTGAATTCCGCATGAAAGATCTCGGATTGCATTCGACGACGTACGTACGTACTCCGTTCAGACCAGACTCTTCGTTGTTAATATTGAACACGACGGTTCGCTTTGGTCTATGTTTCGCACGGTGCTGCACCATCTGTATCAAGGTGACGGCTCCCATCGAGTACGTCGTCGCGCAACTGGAATGTCCGGCGGAGTGCTACAATATCACTGCGACGGGCACTAACTTGACGGGTCCGGATGGTCCGGCAGCATATTACTGCCAGAACATTGCCAACGAGATAGCGCTCGATTCCCCATGTACGGTGCCACCTGCATCGCCTCCATAGTAGTTGTAGTTGTACTCAGTGCCTAGTCGCACAGTCAAATCCTAGTAGTAGTGGATGAGAGTCGATCGAGCACTAATTATACGGTGTGTATGTTAACATTATAGACCTGACGTTTTTGACAGTGAGGACTACATAAACCAGGAATAAATTGTAAGAAATTCAGAAACATGGCACAACGGAACTTACGGCTCACGCACGTCTCGAACCCGGTTAGCGAACCACTTCACGTACTCGGCCGTGGGCAGCACAACCGACAACTTTGATCTCTCCGACGTTCCTGCTTCCCTCATCAAATTTCAATTGACGAAAGACCTTTCGGGTCGGAGCAGCCACTGAATGGCCGGCATGCGATTCGCGAAGGCCGTCCGACTTCAAGACACTGGGGAACATGTGAATATAATCGTATGGGTGTATCCAAAGCTGATCCGGAGCAGTGAATGCAAGGTCAGATACTATAGCAAAATATGTGATTCGTGAGCGAGATGAGCGGCCCTCGAGCTGGCTGCAGAAGATCTTTTGGAAGCCGGGGACGTGGTCAAAGCCCATGAGCGTGTAGTGCTCTCCGGGGACGTCGTATAGAGGGGTTCCCTGCGGCTGAACCCTGCCCAAGGCTTGAGCTGCTTGTTCAACCAACCATCCTTGCACCTTGCTAGTACTGCGGAGCGGGATGGCGTAAAAGACGTTGAGTAACTCTGAACCAAAAAAAAAGGTCAGAAAACACCATCCGGAGAATGGTCGAAGAGAATAACTCACCGACTGAACCGCTGCACCCGTACGTCTTGCCACACTGGATCAGCCAGCCGGCGATGTCGACTCAGTGCTTGAGCTTGTCGGGCGGGGACTGAGCTTCCAGACGATATCCAGCTGCTCCTTGCCTGCAAGGGGAAACAACGCGGGTTCGAGGTCTTCCCAAATGTCGACAATTGCTTCCTTTTACATAATGTCATCGAGAAAAAACCCTTGCGATGTGAGCTCGGGTCAGCTATTGGGGAGAATTAGAGGATGTAGGTGGACAGGCAGAATGAGTGAATACCGATCGCAGTTTCGAGCATGTCGCCCGTAGATACCCAAACCATGATACCGCAGGTTACAAGCATCAGGTTGGCAATGATTTCAGGTACGCCATCTTGCAGGTGGTCTTCAATTGCTGTGGCTCTGGGCTAGCAACCGAAGATCAGCGCAATGGACGCCTCAAGATAACGTTCGTTCTAAACCTCGTAATCGACCTCTGAACGCAAACAGATGAATACGTGTGAGCACGATAACGTGATACATACCCGGTATCACCTTGTAGGCCAAAGTGAGCGTCCTCGCTGAGCCCCGCGCTAGCGACAGCCTGAGGTTGACTCGCATCAGCGAAAAGTCCTAAATCTGGCGAGGCCTTGCAAGGCCTTGCCAGGTTACCACGACCTTGCTAGGTCTTGCAAGATCACGATCTCGTCTCGCAAGACCTTGCTAGATTACCATGATCTTGCTAGGTCTTTCAAGCTATGTGCTTGTCTCGCAAGGCCTCGCAAGGCTTTGTTTGTTTTCTGCGCTTTTGCCCAAGTTATAATAGAAAAATATTTGCATTATTGCAGGATCGAACATTGAACCTCAAATCGGACGCGGACGCAAAACCGCTAGTCCCTGGGGCTGAACAATATGATAGTACACTGAGTTAAATTATTGGGTATTGTGTCAGTTCCTGCTCTCCCATTTTTCGACTTTCTCCATTTCCCTCGTGCACCAACTAGCGACAAGCAATGGCCCGCCCCTGCTGCATTGGCCGTGCCATGTCAGTACGCGGTCGTTAGGAAACCAGCGAAGACCAGCCTTTGCAACTCGTGGAAGACGCTTTGTGGCCCAGGTGGATGTCTTCCAGGTTTAGGGTATGGTACGGGTGCGGGTATGACACCCCTACCTGCACCCGCACCCGCACCGCGGGTATGCGACCCAAAAGATCAAGAGGGCGGCGTGCAGGAGCGACTGCACAACACGCACAATCGCGCGCGTTGTGTGATCGCTTCTGCACGCTGGACGGGGACGGGGAATTTGGGGATGGGGTGGACGGACAGGGCGAGGGCGACCGTCGTCGTCGTCATGTCGTCGTCTGAGATGAGGATGGGGAGCGGCGAGGTGGAGGGCGAGGGCAATCGCGAGATCGACTGCGCAGCGCACACAATCGTCCGCGTTGTGTAATCGCTTCTGCCCGCTGGGGGGACTGGGATAGGGATGGTACGGGGACAGATGACGCCGATGGCAATGGTTGTCAATAGGGAGGGAGAGGGGTATAGTGGAGAGAGCAAGGACAGACAGGGCGAGGGCCGCTCGCCGTCGTGTCGGCGTGCCAGTGGGACGGGGATGGCAAGGGTGATGACACATGTCGTCGTGTCATCGTCGTGTCGGCGTCTTGGGATGAGGATGGGGAGGGGCAAGGGAGGAGGGCGAGAGCGAGGGCGAGGGCAATCACGAGAACGACAGCGATAGCAGCATGCAGCAGCGACTACGCAGCGCACACGATCGTGCGCGTTGCGTGATCGCTTCTGCTCGCTGGGGAGACGGAGATGGGGATGAGGACAGACGGCAATGGTATCGTCGTCGTGAGATGGGGAATAGGAAGGGAGGCCCGTCATCGACGTCGTTGTCACTGTCGTGGGACGGGGGTGGCAACGGTGGCAAACAGGACGACGGCGACGGTTGTTGTTGTCGCCATGTATTGTTATCGTCATGGTGAGATGGTGAGAGCGGGGGCAGGGGCGGCATCAGGAGATTGGTGATGAAATGATATGACCATACAAAACCTTATCTGACCACATCAAAAGAGCCATATAAAACATTGACATCTTTATGATACACCAAGTGAGATGCAATTAGATGTTTTGGGTGGCATTCTACAGAAGATCTACTATGTCACACAGCTAGCTGGGATCACAGTGTCAATGATTGATGATTAGTAGTCAGATACTCATTCATGAGGAGTAAGATGATAACTGCTATGGTGGCAGTCATTCTGTGGATGATTCACACTGGTAGTATCCACCACTTCCATCTGTACATACCCTGATTGTGTACTAATGATCATGGCAGCCCTTTGGCTACAGAAGTTAATTGGTATCACCAAAAAGCATAGATGTCACACAGCTAGCTGGGATCATAGTGTCAATGATTGGTGATTAGTAGTCAGATGCTCATTCATGAGGAGAAAGATGATAACTGCTATGGTGGCAGTCATTCTGTGCATGGTTCACACTGGTAGTATCCACCACTTCCATCTGTACATACATTGATTATGTACTAATGATCATGGCAGTTCTTTGGCCACAGAAGATAATTGGTATCATTAAAAAGCATAGAATCTTAGCATGGCCAGGACACAGTGTCATAGTGGAGTTCCACATCAGTGCAGAACATGGTTTGCAGTGTTGTTTAGGTAACCGGATTTCACACAATGATACTCATGGCAATGTGCCAGCACAAAAGTGGATTATTGTGATCACTGCCTGTGTTGTTTAGGTAACCGAAACTCTCACGATGATACTCATGCAATGTTCCGCCATTGCAATGCCGATGAACTGACCTAAAATTTTGACCCAACATTCCAGACATGCACAATATGACTACATCATGCACCCGCACAGCAAAGCTTATTCCCTGCCGTCAGTCACATGACTGCCAAAAATTTCGCACTATTTCATTATGCCATACTCTGTCCGTTCTTGTCTGCCAGTCGTCGGCGATTTTGACTCGCTTCCTGTCACATCCAGTAATATAGTCTTTCATGCCTGCCTTGACCAGAGGGCCCCAACCGGCCGTCGTCGAACTCGCCTCGCCTCCTGTCAAATACAGTAATATATTCCTCCCTACCATCAAGGGTGTTTTATTCAACTCAGATGTCTCGCGTGACAATGCATCTCAATCTGCCGGTGTCGGCTACCAGTGAAATCGTGCTGAATGTTCTAATGTCCCCTCTTCTATGTCATTTAGACTGTGTTGTCAGTCCCGGTCGTCAGTCCCTGGTCGCTTGTTACGATCTCTCTCGTCATACTTTCTTTCTTTGTGAGGTATCGAGTAGGCATTTAGTAAACGATGACACGTTCACGGATCGAAACGATCAGTGCAAAGTAAGATTCAGAAGCAAAACGATAATAAAATTGCACTACGTATGTTAGACACAAATGGCAAAGATCGTGCTACACTATGATCAATCACATGAATTAGGTCGAGGCCGCCAGTATGCTGCTCTGAGCGCGCTTCATGCGAATCCTGGCAAGCGCGCTATTTTTACTTGGCGCACGCTCAGTCTCCGTGTACAGAGGGAACACCTGCCTGCATAGCATCAAGGATGTGAGGAATGCTAAGTCGGAGGTCTCACTCACCGGTTCCACCAGGCTAAAAGAGCATCGACTTCGTCGCGCTCTGCTGGATCTTCCAACAACTCCAAGATGGAGTTATAGAAACGCTCTGAATCTGTGATTAAATCTGTTCGGGAGAAAACTTGCGCCGAAGTCAAGGCAAATCGTGCCTGAGAACGTTGAACTTCTTCTCCAATTAAAGTTGAATAGGGTTATTCACCTGTGTCGCAACGTATGCGATGGAAGCCTTGGTGACAAAGCGCATGCCGTGAATCCTAGCGTTTCCGGATCTCGTTGCCTTTGGCTCTTGATCGACGGAACTAGGTGACGTGAATATGTGTTTGAACGCCTGTAGAGTTGTGATATTAAGTTACAACATCGACTACCTGACTTTATGACGTACCGAGACCAAAACTCCGCTGCGTAAAAGGCCGTTCCACGGATCTTCTTCGTCATAGGTATAATTCGAGTACAGGAAAATCGGCCATTGATCCCCAGACACGTGCATCTGACCTGACATAAGTCTTTCCCTAACTCTTTGAGTAGATCAGTAGATGATAAGACGGACAATGGTATAGCCACTTACTGTAGATTGTTCCAATCAAGGCCGGCGGGACATAACAATGCGCCAGTCCTTTCGTGATTGAAACCCCTCCCGGCCTTCACGTTTCGGGGAATGTGAGGATTAAGACTTTGTCCTGCGGGGGTTATCCAGTCAATAACGGCGCTCTTCATTCCCTTCGTGTCGTCGGCTCTGGCTCCGTTAGCACCTTTTTGGATCTGAAAACTATGTTACTCCGCAATAAATGCTCAACGACAGAGAATTGCTCACCAAATCAGCGATGTTGATAATTTCTGTCTCAGAACTTTCCATGAGACGATTCTCAAGTCCCGGGACTATCTTGAACAGCTCCTTGAATACTTGATACTCCTTTCGGTCACTGAGAGACATATTAAGCCAGTTAGCGGTGTCTCAGGACGTACTCACTGAGCAGAATGTTCTTCTGGAAGGTCGTCTGCGCCATCTCCCATCAGGACAAGGCCGTTTGTAATCAACGTCTGGATGTTGCAGAAGGTGTGCACAGTACGACCAAAGTGTCTCCCGTGATGCACCAATGGGTCCTGCGTTGTTCTGAGGGGGGTTTGGGTTTAAGAACAAACAAGGCGAAGGCGAAGGAGAAGGTAGGACTTACGGACGCTTCTTCGGACCTAGCTCCAATGCATTGGTTGTCGCGCGGGTCCTCCTGTGCCGCTCGGGCATGGGGCTACTTGAGATGCTATGAGACATATGCAAAGAAAGTGTGAATGCAAAGAACGCAATGCGGAATATTCACCTTTGCTACACCTTATATGTTCTCTGGGATAGCAGACGAGAAAATTCGCTTAAGGAAAGGATTAATAAACGCGAGAATATCGCTAAAATAGAGGGATAGGGCAAGAAAAACTCGCTTGGCAGCATCGATTCTGGCACGGGGTCGGACAGCTTGGTGTAGTTTAGTATGAACCTGAGAGTTTTCGGAGGAAGATAATATCGAGAAGCTGAGTCAGGTGAACGTGTGTGACAGAGGAGACACTGCCAGTGGGCTGATGAACTGAACACGCCGCGACGTCGCCGACGACTTAGATCGACAGAAGATGTTCGTGTGTGAAGCCTTATATATTAAAACTATATGAAGGCCATCCGGGAGGTCCTGGACCGCGGATTACAGACTCGCTGATGGAGGAGAGGCAAGTAGTCAGTGGCAGGCAATACAGTATACCACAACATTGGAAATGCAATTTTCAAGTTGGCGGTCCTGGAGTTGGAAAATTACATATTCTGGAGCACAAAACCCATCGAGTTGGAGAGTCCGAGTTCCTTGCCGAGCCATAGGGCTTCCTTACTAGAGGCTGACCAGATGGCCGTGAGGCCTTCGCCCACGAGGCCTGCAACATAATGACAATACAAGTCATACTCGGCGATGTTCACGATATATACCATGCCGGTGGCGACAGCCTTGTGAGCATAATCGGCCATGCCAGTTTCCATTTTCGCGCACACGTCCAGGATGATGTTGCGGTACCTATTCGTCTTTCAAGCAAATGGGTGTTCTCGATGTCGAGAGGGACGTTCTCAAGTTTGAGATGGTTTACTTCCGCCACTACCGTATCATACTCGATCAAAAGTTGTCGGTCTTTTTTCTTTGGGGCCAACGGATATCCCAACTAAGTTGACCACGGCCTCGACAATGTAGCAAAATAGGAGGATGTTGAGGATTATCTTTGATTGGCTCCACATCGCATAAACACGCAGAATCATTACGACTGTGTTCGAAGACAAAATTGGTCAGAGAGAACATAACTGAGGCATGCTGACCCACGATCGGAGGCACCCCATGATGAAGACTAAATATAACCATTGTGTCGAGTAAATGAGTTCAGTACCTTTATAAGGCATGGCAGGTCTTGATCAAGTGACATCTAACAGATGAACAAACGATGCTTACACCTACAAGATCGTGAACGAGGGCAACAACTTCTTAGAACGCGAATACGCACAGTTACTAGTGTTACTCGGTAGATTTTGAATGAGACTAGTTTTCGAATACAAAAACAAACCTTCAGAGGGCCAGGCACGAACGCGGTGCCAACTAGCAACGGTTGAATATTGTCAATACAGGAAGGCTTGGGACTAATCATCCCGAACGTACGGAGTGAAATTCCCGACGAATTCAAAGTGAATTTAACAGTCGAGCACGCGTAACGAACCTGTCCGGGTATCATGCATGAGAATTTGTAACAATGCTGGGGAAATTTGTGCGCACAAGAAAAACAACACGGTGACCGACGACCAGCGCTGGGTGTGGCACCGTCAGTGGCTTGGTAGATTATTTGGAACATTCGTTTGCTAACCCAAATATACTCGACCTATGTGGTTATTTAGCGAACAAAAAGTCATGGAAAATGGGGCGCGCACTTCTCTGGGAAGTGTGATGACTGTCGATAAAAGAGTCACAAACGCTCTGGGAGCCATATTGACTACTCACAATAATCATATACCACGAAGGTGACCATTGCAACAATGCACGTCAACAAGTCAGCGTTGTTTATGAGAATTTCCTGGACCGAGGACAGCAAGTCAGATGACATAGGGGAGGTTTGTCACGGAAGGGGATGGTTATTTTTTATGATCAACAACGAAAGAAAAAAAAAAATAGAGAGAGAGAGAGAGGGTACTGACTTTGTTAGCACAGTACTTTAGCAGGGTTGAAATTAGGGGTCAACGGACATGGTGTGGAGATCATCGAACTTTGCCGAGTATCTGAGGGCTAGATGGAATGGCACGACAACGGCGAGCTCACGACGGTCCAATGTGTCAGGGTCGCGCCCCAATTCGGACCGAAGACGGTAAGCCACGATGTTGATGACACGACTATTGATATTGCGAAACGTATGTGACATACGCAGAGCCGACTGGACCAGAAGATGTGTCGCATGATGCACAGTCGAACCTGACTGCCCACGAGATGGGGTTGCAGATTTTGATAAGGCCGACAAATTTATGTTAAACGTCAGATTAACCGGCGGCTGAGAGGGATTGACTGACACCCGTACGAGCCCAGAGCCTGGGGCTCGGAGATGACAGAAAGGCTCACTGCGTTGACTGCGTGGCGGAATAGCCGGACTACTGCCAAATGTGGTATGTACATGGTCGAGAACGGGTCGCGAATGGGTGGATGTGACAAGCGCGTACTAGTGCCGCTTCGAAGGATATGATCGGTGTCCTTTAAACAATTCGACGTGCATCTTGAATAGCTGTAGCACGTCATAGATATCTTTGCATTGACAAGGAGTTTGTGAACGGGAAGGAAAGGCAAAGGTCTCCTCTCCAACAAACACAAACAACACATCCCAAGTTGTCACCGAACGTCGAACGAGATGCTGAACTCTGCAACTTGCGAGACACCGACTTCTTCCCCATCTAGCTGCAACACCGCCCGACTCCGTCACGGTTTTCAAGTATGCCTAACGAGTGGGGTATTTGCTGAGGCTCGGGCTTCGAACTCGAAGGGGGTGGGTGTAAGTGTCTGAGACGAGGAATACCGGATCACATCGTCGTCCACGATGACCTCTTCTGGCGTATTTGGCCGCGAAGGTTTCCTCGGTGGTTCATCCCGTTCGACTCCGACGTCCGTAAAGTTCCAACCATGTGTGACGGTCTTTTCGTGGAATGACCGTAGAATGGGTTGCTTAACCTCGTCGGGAATGGTCATGTCGTCTTCGATAGTATCTAGTTCACGGAGCACGAGGTAATAAATGCAAATCTGATAAACGAACATGTTAGCGAGAGCAGAACACGGATAAACCACGGCCGCGAAAGGGCGAGCATCTAGGTACGCACTGTTCGGGCAAGGTCTCGGTCTCCTTCTAGTTCTTTGATGACCGCGGCAAAGCTTCTACTCGTCAGGTCCAGAAAATGCCAGCACCGACGCATGCTCTCCTTGTCCCATCCCGAAGTAGGGTGCTCCTGTTGCGCGGTGATGTCCCGTTTCTGCTGGTGAAAAATATAGAACAAGACGAGAGTCCTGAAGTCACCGTAGTGGTGAGCAGGAGGCCCATCATAGAAGCAATTTTTCCGACAGCCATGGTTTGAAGGAAGAGAGGACGGTGTGATGGGAGTGCAAGTGCAAGAAAAGGTGCGAACGTCATGGTGGTGGTCGACGTGACGCGTGTCATCATCGTCGAGTCGTCGGTGTTCGTGGTCGAAGCCGCGTCGACATGACACGTGTTGTCGTTGTCGTGGCGTGGCGTGATGGCGTCGGCGTTGGGAAGTGGTCGTCGCGTTTGAGTTGGTCGCGTCGTTGGCGAGGGCGCGAGCGCGAGCGCTGAGCGCAGTCCCATGGGTCCACATTAGAAAAGCGGGGGAGGAGGGAAAGGTGTAAGAGCATAGGAGAGGCGAGGTGCGGGTGTGGCAAGAGGAGGTGAGGAGGGATGGCGAAGACTATCTGTATCCGTATAATGTAAATTAAGGGAGAAGGGGAGGGAGAGGTGGCGAAAAGAGAAATGGGAGAGGTGGCGAGGCAGAGGATGTGACAAGGCGGGGGGAGGGGGGGAGTGGCATGGAAGGATCGGAGTGGGGGATGTTGGATGTGGCGAGAGGAAGAGGCTAGAGAGGTGAAAGGAGGAGAGACGGGAGAGACGGGAGATTAGGTCGGAGGGGCATCGAGTCGTCGTAGCCGTCTTCGTTGCGTCGACGACGTCATATCTCCCGCTGTCGTCGGGATTTCCCTCCTCCACGACCTCGTGTCGAGCGTCGTCGTCAAACTCGAGTTCCATGTCTCCATCCCATCCTTCTCGCACCTCCCTTTCTCGTCGTGGCCGTCGTCGATAGGCACATCGGCACTGATGACCGAAGCTTGCGGAGACATCCGGAGAAGCTTATGCAATGTCCTTTTTTCATAAACCTCTTCAAGGAGGCGTCGGTTGTTGATGGTCTGGAAATTCGCTAAGGAATCCGGATAGGCTCGGCGATTGGCAATGGCGGCGTACCTCTTGCGTTTTACCCAAGATGCTCGACAGGATGCTCATGTCCGCTGGGTTCGTCGCCGCGCGCAGACGATACGAGCGGCCCTCGCGGCGCGAGCTCAACATCCCAGCACGCGAGAACGCTGTAGCTTGCATGATCACATAGGTACCGGCGAAGGTTTGTCGGACCTTGGAGATGCCATAGGAACCATTGGAGATGTCATTCGCTAAGCAAGAAGTCAGTCAGACTTGTCGATTACCAGGTCACCACGCACTGATATCCGTAGGGTCTTCGATCGAAAGCAGTAAACAATTGAACGAATCGTACCACCCCCTCTGTCTCTTGCTGAAATAGAACTCGATCACGAGTACTCCCAGGTTCTTCTCCAGTTATATTTCTCCTCTGCGGAGCTTGGGATGCATCTGCAGAAAACTGATGGTCAAGCAGACGATGCTGTAGCTTCCCAAACTACCAGTACACACCTCGTTCATCTCGCGTTGATTCAGAAACGCCTTTACGATGACGATCAGGCATCGTAACGCGAACCCACAGCTCCGCATATGTTGAAGGAAGCCGTTGATGATCGTGCCTGCCTTGACCACATTGCCTTGGTTGACGCTGATGTCCACATTGAGACGTCCATGGTTCGTGACGAACTTGACTATGGGTACTTTTATTCTCGAGATAACGGTAACCTTGGACGTGATCTCTGCTCGCGTGAGTGTTTGCGAGTGCGTGCAACACGTTCGCCTTGTTGCTACGCGCCATGGTCTCGGAGTCTATGACTTGGTCGATATCTCTGGGTACCATCAGACAATATACTCAGGCTTACCGCTTTGAGCACACACCCGCTGGGTAAATAGAGCTTTGTCTCATAACTTCCAAAGGGTAATATTCGGGCATCTGGAAATTTAGACGTGATTGCGTTTGAAACTTGTTGGATCACTAGGCCCCGAATTTCATCTTTGATAGGCGTCGGTGACATATGCCTCCACCTCGCGGTGCAACCTACGTTCTTTGTCAGATCTAAATATCAGTCGGGAAAAAAAAGCTCACATTTCTGACACGTTGTGACAATTGTCCCAGTCGACTTGGGATACCCATGGAGTCTTCCTCATGTCCAGCGGCTCGAGCGGCTGTCTCCTTCTCTGTATTCGGTCGTCGTCGTCGTCATCGCCCGACAGACGGCCGTGCTTCCGTTTCGTCCCGCGACCCTCGTTGAGATTGTTCGACCTCGTCGGATTCCCCACGTCCCACTCGCGTTCCGTCTCCTGCCCTGTTTGATGCGTGCGTTCGGCTCGCCATCGTGACGGCAACGGCGATTGTGGTTGCGGTTGCGGTCCCTTTCCCTGTTCCTTTCCCTGTCCCTATCCTCACCTCTTTCCATGTCTCTCCTTCCCGATCGTCGTGCCGAGGCCGAAGATGATGGTTCCTGTCCCCGTTCCTTGTCCGGTCTTTTGTATTGTCGCGATCGCGTCCGGATTCTCCTCTTGAATTTGAAGGTTTTTGGGGTAGTGTGTCCCTGAGGGAAACGAAAGAGAGGCAAGGAAAAAGAAGCTATCTTCAAGCCCCAGGGAAGGGAATAAATTTGATCAAGGTCCAAATTTGTCAAAGTGGAATGGGGTTCGAAAAGGTTGTTTGGCAAAGACTTTGGAACCAAACAACCATCGTTGTGATGATTTCCTTTCTTGGTCCTAACCCAAATTTGACTCAAAAAGTTGCTTGTCCAGTTTGAAGGCTAGTAAGGCCTAAGGCTGGAACATGTACAGCGATGACACCGTCGAGTGTGCAGTGATTGCGCCACAGGAGTATTGCGAAAACGACAACCGATCACTGGCATGACGATGATAGAGTTCACATCGATCCGGACGGAAAACAGCATTCGAGCCCGACCCTCGAAGCTGTCGAGACGAAGGGGGTACCCAGTGCTGGGATTTTCCACCGCCCGATCCCGCGAACTTTGTGTTCTATACCAATTTTTTCTCCTAGTGTTGGTTACTCGTGGTTTGTTGAGGGGAAGAAGGTATTGGATACGAAGGATGGTTGGTCAGACATCGATAAACAATGTTCCATCGGCAATCTCGTCTGGCCATGACCCACTCTTTCCTTGCAAGGCGCTCAGCAAGAGAATATCGCTCTCACAGCTTCAACTGCCCTCGACATGACAGACGGCTGGAACGGAGGAAACACGCTCAAATTGACCCTCGCGTACACAGGAGACAGTTCCACCAAATCCATCTGGCTGCTGGTCCAGTCCCTCATATTGACCACCCAAACACCCTTCGAAACGCGAATCATTTACAAACCCACGGTGGTCCGTGGACGCCCGGGCCAACATCGATTTTTCTTCCCGAATCTTTATCACAAGTCTTCACCGAGCGGAGGGATCAGTGATAGCACGGACTTTACCACCACCGGTGAAGTCATTACCTTTAATTCGCTGCCCGAATGGACACAACAGACCGTATGGTTCACTTCCACGTCCCCCCACACTACCGCATCGGTGCAGATAGGTTTCTGGATCCGCATCACACCCGAAAAATCCGTCGGATAAAATCACATTGAGCTTTTCCCTGGGTCAACTGGCCGTATACCCCACGCCCCCTCCTCCGTCTCGAACCCCCATCATCGGCGCGCCAGCCATTACCAGCGCCAAGTTCGCACCCGTCGCCCCTGGACCGCACGCAGCAGCAACACCAGTAGCGCGCACTCACGCCGAGGGCGTCCTCACTTGGGATACCACATCGACGTTCGCACCTATCAACGTCCGCGTCGACCGTGCGGCCGATTGTCCAAGTTAGAAGAAAGTGGAAGGGACACACTGGAGGGCTTTTTCGTCTATTTCAAACAGCACCTTGAGAGCCGTAGCCAGGCCGGTGGTTTGGACTTTGCCCCACAAGCGACACTTGTCGCAGCCAACGCAGTCCATGATCCGGGTCACATTGCGGAAGTGTTGTTTAAATTCCTGTTTCAAAACCTACATAGGGCAGCGACGAGACAACGAAACGTTGGAGTTGCCCACGGACGTTTGCGTTTGCGCCGCGGAAAAGCACTCGTTCATCAAATTTGCCAACGTGCTTTGCAATGTCCATCACATTTTCGAGTCTCGTGAGCGTTCGAACTTCGTCTTCCAAGTCGGCCGGATGTGGATGATCATGGAATGAGGGCGTTCCCTGACAAAGAACAATAGTCGTACTCGGATAGATATGGTGTGATGCGTGCAACGGCACGGAGGAGTAAGACTGTATTGAAGTATATGTATTGAAGACGCTCAGGATGAGAGGCTATTCTTGTGACAAAACATTCAAGGTTGGGACCCGAGGGGACCATCAGAGGTGACGATGCCATGGACCAAAGACGGCTTACCCATTCACCAGTGGATTGATTCATCCACTCTGTGCATATATGCGTCGATATTGAAGCATGAAGTCCTATATGAGGTCAGTATAAACGCAATATTCTTTCAGACAAAATACGTGCCAGATATGATCTTGTAGTACACTCTCTTCTCCAGACATTCCCCGTCGTCATCTTCGCCATCCAATGGCTCACGCGGGACATCGGCCAGAGTATCAGGAAGGGTAACAGGAGCGGGAGAATTCCCGGTGAGAAGATTCAATTCGGAGACCAAAACAATTCTCTTCGTAGATGGCTTGCCAGACGCGATGAGTAGACTGCCCCATATATCCTGTGTATCGCTCTGGAACAAGCGATAGATCCACGTAGTCACCCTCTGGTGCAGAACGGTGTGAGCACCCAAGGCACGATGTGATAACTAGCGATGCTGACCTGTCATATCATCGAGGAAGCAAAAATCAGAGTCACGGTAATAACTACCCGGTAACTGTATTCGCTAGGGATTTGTGCGAGTGGTGAGCGGTGCCAGGGCATACAGTGTTCATAAATACCTCATGCTCGGGAGGAATATCAATTTTACTCAAAGCAGCCGCCCTCCATTTTTCGGGTATTTCGCTCTGTAATGATGTTGATAGAGGAGGGTCCTAGCATAACTATGATATCATACCTCTTCCACAGTGGTGACACCACACTCGCGGTTCATACAAAAGCCATTTTCTTGCCAGAAGGGACATTCGCGATACAAGTCGACCTTGCAGTATCCGGAAAATTGAGCGCGTTCCTATATGAAATGGAATGAGTTACGCACTTGAAAGTACCGAAAGAACGGTGTCTGGACCAAATCATGGAGATTTGTATACAGTTCTTCGTTGACGCTCTCGATGGTTTCATAGTCGCACATCGTGGTTTCTATTGGACCTGTAGTCTGGGATCACAGACTGTGACAATGCTGAGAAAAGACGTGAACAGAACATACTTGATGCTGACAGAGTGGTTCATCGCGGACATGCTGGTGTTCGAGGACATCCTGGACTTGGTGTTTGCGGACAAGGGTCTCACCAAGGAAGGACGAGCCACAAGCAGCTGAGCCGATCGCGACGGCGAACGCGAGTGCAAGACAAGCCCTACGACAGACTCGTTGCATTTCTCGCGATGGTTGTAGTACTCGTACAATGAAATTCTAGTGCGTCCACGTATCATAATTAATATTGGTCATGTGACGGGTCCAGGAATAGAAAATCAATACTGCATGCCGCGGATCGACTCGCTTTCGTGATCGCCACTTCCTTCAGACTGAGCTAATCTGAGCGAGACAACATTGCAGAAAGAACTTTGTGTGATCGAACACAGATATGATCTAGGTAGCTGCCAGGTTGGTGTCCAGTCCGAGTGCGATTCCAGTCCTTCCTGACAGACTTAGCCGCTGACACTGCTCCTCGGAAGCATAGAAGGTTACAGCCTATCGGCGCGCGCTTGCAGCCCTTGCTCTAGGTGGCTTGCCGTAGACCCGAGCCATAACCATTAAAATCACAACCGGCCAAGAGTGCTCTTTCTGACAATCTCTCACTTTGCTCGAGATTACACCAGATCTAAGGTGCGGATCACCATTGGACGTCGCAGCAGGAGGAATGCGGTGGTAGTCCCCTTTCTGCCAGCAACGTCTGTGCGCCATCACCTTTCTCGTCACCTTGCAGACATTCCTCAGTGCACTTATCGATAAGCATCCTGGCAAGTACAAACACGCACAGGCTCACAGTGCAATACCCGAGTTAACGCTGCAAGACGATACAAATTCATTGACCACACAAGTAAATAAAAGGCATTGCATAGCATACACGACCTGGAATCATTGCTCTGTCGTACCTTCCGAGCAGCAGCATAACCACGTGGGATACACGATGGAAAGGGTGGCCTTTCCAGGTTCTTGCTGATGTCTTGCTGTAAGTTTCGCAATACATACCGAAAGAAAGTATGCGCACCCTCAAATCGATCCTCCAAGTCGAGGGTTGCATTATTTGCCTGTTGTGCCTTGTAGAATATAAGCTGCTGTGATGCGATCGACGCTGACGAAAGACCTACACTGCTGGACGGCTGTGGATCCAGAGGATGACCTCCAGCACTAGTACTACCGCCGTGGCCTCCGTCTACTACATTTAACGGAAGACCTGCCTTGCTCGATAGCTTTTGATCAGGAGGGCGACCTCCAGTACTAGTACTACGGTCACCGTGAGGGTCTCCGCCAGCACGAGGTCTGGCTTTGGACTTCTTCTGCACGGACAGATGAACGATGGTATAATGGACAACTTTAAACACCTACTTGTTCCACAACCCTTCTGACCGTTCGCTAAGATGATAGTTTAGATGGAGCACATTCATTCGTTTTCCAAGGAACACTCACTGGTTGACTGCGAGCTTCGGCCATTGTCGAAAATGCTCTGTTCGAGGTATTCACGTTATCAGCTGACCTAGATTCAACGCCGACGACACGACGAGGCTCAGGGACTGCATGTTCTCTGAGCTCTTCTTCCACCTTTTTAAGATCCGAAGGAATCGAGACGGCGGTGCACTACTTTTGTTATGCTTCTCTGAGCGTATCTCTGGGGTCTCCGAATGTATCTCTGGGGCGGAGGCCACGAGGTAGACTAGAGGCCGAGATGTAGAGTTGGATGAGACTTGCAGTGGCAGATCGCGAACCTCATCGTAGTTGAACTGATCTTCAGCCGCAAGCGTCGTGGGAGGGAGCTCGACCTGTGCCTTATGATGACATGCTTCAAACAGGAAAAGGAATAAACTCGTACCTCGAGCAAGTCATTGTCGCCAGCCTCGTTGTTGCTGTCCGACTTGAATGACCGTCGTTTATAAAGTAAGGCATTCAATTCTTCGGCCTGTTCCTTGGTCAACCCACAACGATCTTTGCGTGTATTGGCGTTGAGTTTTTGCCACCAAGATGGGTTTCCAACTTGAATCATTCCTACGATCATCTTCTTCAAGAATGACATGATCCAAGTCCCCTCGTCGTCTGTAAAGGAGCTGTGCGTGATCGAATCCTCGAGCATAGTCAGGACCGATTGCTTTGATTCAGCCAGTCTTTCCTGGAGTTGCGGGCTCGGATTTTTTGTTGCCAGTCTCACAGCGTTCCCCCTATATGCTGTCATATTCACGCGCCCAGAAATCTAGACCGCACCGTGGCGATCAGTGCGCATATGCAGTGTACTTTTACCCCAGGTGATCGCGGAATCCTGCGCCGCCAGTTTTATATAAAATGGGCGCCCGGGTCGCGCAACTCGTGTCCGCTTCCCATCATTTCCTTTTCTCCCGCCCGCGCCGCGATGCGTTGATCATAGCATCAGTATATGTATCATTCCCTTGGCCCGAGGGCCGGGTGATCGCTGCGTCGGTCCCATCGCATTATCTGGAACTCGTATTCAGCTAGCGACCATGGCAGCCGGAAACGGCCATGGAGATGCTTCATGAAGCCGGCACGTCTCCATGCCGTACGTCGTCAAAGCGTTTGTAAAACACCAATGCGTCGACGTATTCTTCCCCTGGCCCATCCGTCCGCTTGAGTCTTCCTGCTTCGGGTATCAATCCTGCCTGACGAATCCGAGTGACTCCCAGATGCTGCATCATGCCGACCATGTAAATTTACGGCGCATCAGATAGAGATGGCACACACCGAGCGCTTGCCACGTTGTTAACGTACACCAAGTCGAACACGCTCGCCCGGTACCCTAGTCGCGGTGCGTAATACAAGAACGATCGTGCGAGGACGCCGCCGTAGCCACCGTTCCGCTGCGATGGCGGGACGACGAAGCCCGCGTTACAAATCTAGTATAGACGGCAATATACGGTGGAAGCAATCAGGGTTTGGAACGTCGTAACGGAGGGTAGGGGAAAGGGCCTTACGTGCGAAGAGCGCCCTGGATAGTTGGGTTTGATCTAGACGGAAGTGAAGTACGCGCATACGATCAGCGACGTGTACACGATATGCCGATGCAAGGAGGCAAGGGTTGGCGCCGCGACGGGGCCCACAAGACTAGGAATGAGAACGAGAATGATGCGGACGTAGAAGGAAAAAAAAAAAACGAAGAGGATGATAATCAACGCACGTAGTAAAATCCGACTACACAAGCGTCCCACGGTCGACCCGCCCTCACACGCTCGATGTCGATGTCGACCTCCCGACCGTCCCCATCCGCCGAGCCCGTCTCAGAGTCTTCGGGCCTGGGGTTGTGCGCAATTCCAGCTCGTAGGGCGATCACGACGTCTGCGGCAACAAAGTATGCCTTGGACGTTTCGGGGTCGCGCATCTCCTCTTGGGGATATGTGAGCCCCTTGTCGACTTCGTCTGCAAAGATGGCATGCAGGTAGTTGAACAGGCCTGGGTGTCCTCCACTGGCAGCACCGTCGCCACTGGCCGACCCAATCGCAGATGGGTCAAGGTGGAAGACAGTCACAGCGGCGTGTGGGTCGCGTGGATGCCACGCCGTCGCAGGAAGATGGAAGTTGGTGGACCTCGCTGGACGTGAAAGGGCACCGTAAGCGGACATACTCAACGTTGACCTTCTAGTGAGTTAATGATTCACGAACAAGGCGACAAGGTGATATCGATGTGATATGATGTGGGAGAAAAGATCAAATCAGATCATGCTGTAACTCGTTCGTGATATCGTTCAGCTGACCAGCGAGTTGGCTTATCAGGCCAACTTTACACCAGGACTCATTAGGCACTGAGTTTCGCCGGAGAAGAAGCCATTAGTAACTGATATCGTGAAGTTCCCATGACCTCGATAACCCTGCACAGGTTCGATGAAGGCCTCATCGCCTGATTTCTCCTATCAAACGCACGTCTTCCAGGTCAGAACCATCGCATGCCGCGAAACTGGCGTTCTAGGCTCAGCTTCAACACCATACCGCGTCCATACCACGGTGGTAACTCGCCCCCTTCTTGGTCTGCCGTACCTGTCCTCACCCCGTCTTCGAAAAAGACGTAACCGGGGATATACCGATCCAAAAACCTGTGCCCGAGGCATGGCAGTAGTAAGCAAGCCCATACCAGAAACGAGAATCAGAGACGGTGCACGCACGACTTCACTTGCTCGTCCGTCATTCCTCGACCCCCGT
>JBBPQC010000240.1:0-27126 GCA_038092295.1 Leccinum arenicola
AGGCTGCCTATTCCGCCGTCATCGGGATATACGGCCATCGGACTTGGAGTGGCCTCCGTCCTATCGGTCGTGGTGAAGTACAAATTAGTACCTCCGAAATACCATGTGTTCGTTCCGTGCGTAGTATAAGTGCCCATTGGCGACGATTGTGCTGACATGTGCCCTTTACCCAGAAATTTCAATGTGATCGGAATTGCTTTTGTCATGAGTAAGTCGTTGTTGCTAAGATGTCCTTCGAAACCCGGCTCGGAAGAACTGATAACATGATCTACAGACGTCAGCATGTACCCGTTGGCGATGTTCTTTGGGGCAACCGTCTGCTTCTTTTGGAAAAGAGGGTGAGTTTGCCCTTCGATTTCTGCGGAAAATGCTGAATTTCAGAAAACGCCCAAGGTTTGTCCGCAATTATCAGATGTATTGCTTCGCGGTCGCAACGGGGTTCATTGCGGGGGAGGGCCTCGGCGGGATCGTTTCCGCGATTCTGACGATCGCCGGTGTTTCAGGGGCGACGTACGGGACGACAGTTGGTTGTCCAGGGGGAGTTTACTGCGGATGAATAACTTACTCGGGCGGAGGCGGAAAATGTTTTCCGATATACAACACCGCATTAGATTAGATTTTGGCTGTACCCATCACGCATCAGTGCGCGCGTGACTCTGTCGTGATCTCAATCAATTCGCACCGCATCAAAAGACGCTGCACAGTGAGGACGGTCCACAAATGCTCGCCCGTTTGAACCAACTCGTCTCGCTCGCTACGAAATCGGTTTCCACGTCCGGCATCGACTCATCTCACTATCGATCCGCAATGAGTTCAGGTAACGTCCCTTTCGCTCGGCATCACTGAAAATCGCTCACTGAATCGCTCCTATTGGGTCATCTACACTCGTATTCTTATATACAGCATCGCAGAAGCCCGAGATCGCGACGTTTGCTTCGGGGTGCTTCTGGGGCGTCGAGCACATCTTCCTGAAACACTACCCTCCCTCGCAAAACAAGGGCATATTGGAGACCAAGGTCGGGTACACGGGAGGCAACCAAGGTGTGGTCGACCCGAGCTACCGGCAGGTGTGTACGGGCTCGACGGACCACGCCGAGGCGGTGAGGATAGAGTTCGATCCGGCAGTCGTCAGTTATGACGAGCTCGTGGACGGGCTTGTATACACTCTGAGGCGTTTCTTATTCCCCAATTTGCTTTCTATCCCCTCTTCGTGTATCTTCACATCTAAGCTACTGGTTACATCGTGCATCGTTATGTCTACCTTTACCAATGCAATTTGTGAGTCGGGCATTGGTACCCATTCGGGTTCTGGAACAAATAAAGCTGGTGATAGTCTTCCGCGTTGTACCATGGCCCAGCGTCGATGATCTCCGTCACGATCTTCTTTCCCTTGGGCGTAAAGTGCTTTGCCTGGACCTCCTCCGTGACGCGCTGGGCGATGCTCGCCTGTTCGGGGCTGTGCGTGAAAATGGCGGAGCGATATTCTGTGTACACCAAGAAAAAATCAGGGGGTTGAAGTGCTTGGAAAGGAGATTATTCGTGACGTACGACTACCCACGTCCCCTCCTTGCCTGTTCGCCGTCGTCGGATCGTGCGTGCGATAAAAGAACTCTGGAATGATGCGTGCCACTCAGCGTCACACAAGAAACCACAGTGCATTTCTCCTTGAACTCACCCCTTTGATGTAACAAGGAGAGTGGTGCCGAACAGGCGATGTCAATGCGAATCCGTCGTCCGAGAACGCGGATAAGCTCAACTATCTGCACCGTCGTTTCTCTTCATAGGCGTTTTTGATTGTGGAAGAATCAAAGAAAACCAAGAGCGAGAAAAAATCGGTATTTATGGGTGCGAGGCGTGGATCTCCAAGCGAGGACATCGGCCGGCTGTTCGCGTTCGCGACGTGCTGCGCCTTCTTCGGGCTCGCGTTCACCATCCCGCTCCGGCGGTTCTACATCCTCCAGCTCAAGCTCGTCTTTCCGAGCGGAGTTGCGGCCGCGTACACGATCCGGTTGCTGCACGTCGGCAAGCACGCGATCGTGGAGGCGAGGAAGAAGACAAGAACGCTCGTAGTCGCGTTTTGTTTCGCAATCGCGTTGAGGGTGGTGAGCGAGTACGCACCGGGGGTGCTTTGGGACTGGCATGTGTTTTATACACTCAACGCAAGGTTAGTAACAGTACTGTTGCCCAATGCATCGGTGGATGCCTACTTTCCCACCGTCCGAAGGTGCCGCTTGTAATACATCATGATAGCATTATTGCAATGGAGCGCTGTGGTATATATTTTAGTTTATGGTGGCCAATAACCTCTCTGCCTAGTATATAGGTTTATATACCCACGGAATCACAATAAAAGAGAATGAATTACTCTGACATCGTCGAGACATCCTTTACCTGAAATTCCATTTCCGAGCTCACACGCGAGCGCAGCGCTCAAAGTACACCCCGTGCCTGCGTACCATTTGATTGAAGGCGTGGACGAGAATATAGCACGAACACATCAGCGCCACGTTTATAAAGTATATCCACAACGATATCCGTGACCTCTTCTACCTTGCTCGTTTGAAGGATATCCGTGTCTTCCAAAAGGCACGCCGAGTCGACTTGCAAAGTCGCATCATCGGGTACTTTGAGATGATGAACGTCATCAATGAGTCACAAAAGTGTCCGCCCTTGAGCAGAACAGCTTCCGATCCAAGTGTTAGCAGGTTCTGTGCAGCCACAAGCATGTCGTTGAGAGACGCAATATGACATGGAGAGACCGCGCTTTGAGCAGCAGCTCTGCCTCCCTCTGGTTCGGCGTGATCAGCGTAGAGATGGGGAACAGCTCGTCGATGACCGTGTCGACAACGTCTGGCTGTAATAAGACATGTCCCGGCCCCGCATGCGAAAGTGTTCTCGGAGCGTCGACGATATCGCCCTGGTATTCTCAGTTAATAGTATGCCGGTCTTGATGGCATGTACGTCAATATCGTCGAGCACACAGCGCATCTGGAATCGTTCCACATCAGTGTCTGAGACACGGACTTATTGCGAAGGAAGAGTACACACCTGTTGCGCTACGAATTCGTGTTTTACGCCCTGTACCGCCTGAACGCTGCTAGTGTTCTGTGCAGTCATAGCCGTAACGGCGCTAGTACCATAGCATCTGTGGGCTGAAATCGTCCTAAGATCAGCCTTTGGTTGGTCTCAGTAATGAATGGCCGGCGAGTGAATGTGAATCATAGACACCTGAATTCCCGCGCTTCCACCTGTATCCGTGCCAGCTATGGTTAAGATGGTCGTCACCTTCTTCGACATCGTGACTGTGAGGGCGGAGAGACGAGGCACACTTTAGCCGTATCAAGAACGCTCACCCCTAAACTTTCGCGCGTGATTGAGACGAAGCCATCAATCGCCTCTACCACGAACTCTGTCCAATTTGGTGACGACTCTGACGAGCGCATTATTCGCGCAAGGAATGGTCTTCTCGAGCGCGAGAGCCTTGAGAACACGGTGTTGGTAGGAGACGGTGAGGATCTCATCATGTAAGTCCTCTGAGACGCGTGTCATACGGTATTGATTGTATTGTAGTCTGGATGTCTGTTTTCACCCCCTCCAGCCCCGTAAACCGCTCTCGGTCAAGCACGTGTACGTCGACATCAGGGGCAAGACATTCCCCTGCTTTCCTTTTCGGACGGTTACTCTTCCGAGGAATCGTTGTCCAGCATTGATATCTCATAGCTTAATGCTCGCACGCGTCGCCCAACGCTTCCTTTTAGCTTACTCGTCCTTAGGTCGCGGTCACGGTCATCATCACCGTATATCCCAAGCTCGTGCGTCACGCACTTCCATTTACGAGACGATCCAAGAGGAATTCACATAGACGTTCCTGCCTACGAGTTCTCCCGCTCCCGCAGACTCAGTCCCCGGCTCAGCTTCTACCGGTTTCTGTTTTTGCTCTTCAATGTGAGCCGTCCACCGGTCATTCTTTCTCTGTTCTTGACAACGATCACTCCGCTAGCTTTCGAACCTCCGCATCATCGGTCTGCAATGCAAACGATGCTAGAGCATTCGCTGGAGGACTACGGTCCTCTTCCATCTGAACTTCGACCTCAGCGGGCGCTATCGCGCGTCAACAGTCGGCCCTCACCATACCCTCGAAACGTCAAGACTTCGTTCCCAGCACGGAATATTTGCGGGCCGCTGTGACTGTGCCTCTCATTACGTCCAACTATGATGCTGTAGTACCTCGTCACTCCTCGTCGCTCTCCAACGCACTGCAGCAGATCACGATCAATCCCAGCGTACTGTCGACAATGTCTACGGATCTGAAGAAGTGCGCCGTATCTGAAGACCATCAGGGAAACAGGGAGGTGCAGATATTGCCAGATGAAAATGGTAAGACTATTGTCAGCCTGGCATATATGTGCCAGCCCTTGCGAAAGTTTGTCAGTAATTACTCATTGATTACCAGTAAGATAGAGGTCTGAGAAGAAAGGGTCAGTGAATCAAAGGAAGATTAATCATTATCTTGACAATAGCAGGATGATTTGGGATTGAACAGGTCATCTCTGCACTGGCAGACATTTAATCAGTTTGTCATGTCTTGTTAGCAAGGGACAGTATTGAATCCAAGGTCATGGCAGTCTGCCTGACAGTAATTTCATTACTGATCATATCTGGGATACAGGAAAGTGCAGATAACAATGGTAAGACTATTGTCAGCTTGACATGTATATACCAGCCCTTACCAAACTTTGTCAATAATTACTGATGGATTACCAGCAAGACAGAGGTCTGAGTAGAAAGGGTCAGTGAATCAAAGGAAGATTAACCAGTATCTTGACAATAGCAGGATGATTTGGGATTGAACAGGTCATCTCAACATTAGCAGGCATGTGACCAGTTTGTCATGTCTTGTTAGCAAGGGACAGTATTGAACCCAAGGTCATGGCAGTCTGCCTGACAGTAATTTCATTACTGATCATATCAGGGGATACAGGAAAGTGCAGATAACAATGGTAAGACCATTGTCAGCTTGACATGTATATATCAGTCCTTTCCAAACTTTGCCAGTAATTACTGATGAATTACCAGCAAGATAGAGGTCTGAGAAGAAAGGGTCAGTGAATCAAAGGAAGATTAACCATTATCTTGACGGGGTGCGCACAACTGTGTTGATAGTGGTACATAATTATGCAAGTTATCAGGCACCGTGCGAAACGAAATGCAGCCACGTGTCGTGGGTGCACTGCGAGAAGTGTCAAAGCAGCTAAACTTTGGCCTAGTCCGGCCGGACACTAATCAAACAACGTCGAGTAGTTCACTCATTATCGATTATCCCCGACGTACATATATTTATACTACTAGTCATCTCGAGTCACAGGCTTTAAGTCTTAGGCATATTCAGCCCCACCCTCCGCGCAGTAGCCTCTATTCTCTCGTCCACCGTGAGGTCGATCAGCGGGTTGTACTATCTCTCCAGTAGCGACTGCACGGACAACTTGTCAGCTCGGAACCGACGACCACGACCCACGCATGTATGTAAACAACAATGAAACGAAACCGAGAGGAACCTGCGCGCGGGGAACCTCAGCGCAACCAACGGACAACGGCGTCACCGCTTGTCCTTCACCCTGCCCCTGCCAGGCTGCTTGCTCGACCACATCAACACCGACGTCATCGTGTTCGCCCCGCCTTCGGTTTCAGTTGGCCGACAGATGTGACCTTGTCTGCACTAATGTCGTCGTCCTCGTCCACTTTTTTGCCCGACTCGTCGTCGTCCTGTGGGGGGTCGCTTCAACGACAACGACGAAACGAAGCAGAACACGTACATCAAACGCCTCCTCGAGATCAGGCACAGGTCCATCCAGCCGCCAGTTTCTTCGGCACATTTCCCAGATCCGTTGATGAAACAGTATAGGATGTTCCTTTGCAATGTACCTACATTCGTCGTACCGTGGTTAGCGCATCAGCAAACCGAGAAACGCATCAAAGGAGCGCACTGTTTCGTAAACGACGTCTTGGTCGGCGCTGAAATTTTCTTCAACACCGTCTCGTCCTTGTTCTGGTCGACCCCTAGTTCGACGATCGTATCCCAGTCCTCGCGCGAGAGATAATGCTCTCAATGATCTCGTCGACCGCCGACTGAAGTTGTACAATTGTCAAATTCATGCAACAAGTTTGAAACCGATCAAGAAACCCACCAAACCCTCGTCTACCAACGGCTTCATGATCCAAGGGAATGACACATGAATATAGGACTGCCGTATCTCCGTCTTGTCGCCCGACACCTTGAGTCGCATGTGGATCTGCATCTCGCCGAGCTGATGAGCCAGCTTTCCTTGTTTCGAGCCATCTTGAGAGCGTTCGGCATTAGCAATGAAAAAGACTTTACGTTGGGCCTGCTGGAGGAAACCATACTTAATAAAGGACAAGCAAAGGTGCAGAAAAACACTCGCAAGGCTTCGCCAAACAAGATGAAATACATGTATGTTCGACAACTTTCACATTATCCAGGTCGAGATCAACAAGAAGTCAGCCATACCGACGAGCCTCGGCCTTGGTCACATTGGCTTAATCGATAGGATCCGACACAGTGACATGAGCGAATATCAAATTGACCGCATCCTTGACTGTCCTTGACGAGAGAACCACTGTAACCTACGAGTGAGACGCTGGCCATCACAGTGAAGAGGGAGATCCCATCTGCGGCAAATTAGAGAAGTAAGTGAAAGGAAGGTGAAAACCCAACTGGTACAACCAAAGACAAACGGCGGAGGAAAATCACCCTGAGAATACCGACAAAAAGAACGAAGGTACCACGTGTGCGTGTCGGAATAGCTCGTAAGATTTAACCGCTGTCGAGATATAGGTTGCATATGCCCTGAGCCGTTCCCAGTGACTTCGATGTAACTTAGCAAGCAAGATTCGATCGAAATTGGCGTAGATGGCATAAGAACCGAGTCATTTGAACTCCGCTTGAAGCATCTGTATCATGATGAACGGTGGGTCAGTCAGAACGCACGTCTCCCAGGGCCAGCGAACGAAGGGCACTACAAAGGGACGAGGACGCACCCGCACTCGAGCGAGGGGAGTTCCTTGGCTTCGATCCTTTCCAACCGCGACGACTTCTTGATGAGCGCGTACTCGGTGATGCCATCGCGTATTGGCATGGGCTCAAAGTTGCCAATGCAGCCCCTTAGCCGGGGTGCACGTCCTGGACGAGAAGACCTGGTGACGACGAGGGGGCTTTTAGGATGGCGATCAGCGCCGCAGGGTCATGAGGGGGCGAAGACGCACTACTTGACGTCCGAGAAAGCGGGTGGCACAGGTATGCTGTCGGTGAGTTCACAGTAGAAGGTATCAAAGGGCATGGAAGCGGTGTACGGGGTGTGGGAGTTGTCGTCCTCGAGTGGTTTCAGACTCCCCGCAGGGTCGACGGGAAGGAGGGACATGGGTGCGAAGGCAGAATGAAAGAGTTGTGCTCGAAGACACTGACAGGGAGTCATCAATGGCGACGATCTTGATCTCACTGCATCACAAGTCAGCAGAGTATAGAAATGTCACCAAGCACGCACGTCAATCATCTCCGCCCGGCCTCTTCGTCTGAGTGACGGCAACCCCATCAGGAATGTATATGCTCTCGATGAAGGTGATGCTGAGCAGGACTAGCGTGACATGAGCATCACGGACTCTCAATTGTCTGCCTGTCTCTGCTTGCGTTGTGACTGAGCAAGGACGATCCTGTCCTGAGTAGGAAGGGGAATCGGGGTGTCTGGGAAAACACAGAAATGAGTACACAGCTGGAACAGCGCGCATATCTCTGCGGCATGGAGAACCTCTTACCTTGATACTAAGTGCTCCACTGGGGGGATTGATCCGAATGCTAACCCAATCTTCGCCAACAGCATCCACAACCACATTGAACCTCGTGTATTGGGCGCCTTTAAATAAGCTTTCGCTTGTCATGAGTTGAGCGCTGATCCGGGTTTTGTAGGTGTTGTGCCACCGGGTTGTATCGGATGATCAGTGGCCCATCCGGCAAGCTGCGTTGAAATTTCGAGATCATTGGGTCTGGTTCCTGAGAGCTTTCAGCGGAGTCCTGGGTTATTTTTGCGTGTTTCGATTGGCGGCGAGTCGCCCTGCGAGTTTGTTTGCGAGTTTCGGTTCCTGAAATGCGATCATTTGCGAGCACTGTACCAGTCGTATGTACTACGGCGCTGTTCACTATGGTCGCAATGAATACAGTGGTGAGTGTCAGTGCTTGCCTATCTTCCGAGTGTGTTGAACGAGGCGAGACCTTTAGTCAGCAAAAGGACGGACGACCGTATGATACACCGTGAACAGGACTAAAAAAAAGTTCACACGTTCGACACCAGTGGTCGCAAATGGCAAATGTCAGCAAGGATATATAGCGAGGCAACCACACAACGATATCA
This sequence comes from Leccinum arenicola, assembly GCA_038092295.1. Taxonomy (NCBI): domain Eukaryota; kingdom Fungi; phylum Basidiomycota; class Agaricomycetes; order Boletales; family Boletaceae; genus Leccinum; species Leccinum arenicola. The sequence goes on from JBBPQC010000240.1 coordinate 8,421, forward strand.
GGTATACACAGTCCTGTATACGCTAGGCACCGACATGTACATACACACAGAATCCGCTAATGCTACCAGGAAATGAACTCATTGACGTCTCTAGGACCTTGTTCCAAACCCACCCGGGCCTGAACGAATGAGCAATCATGAGAGTACAGCTCCATCTTGTCTCTCTCGTCGTGCAAGAGAAGAGGTAAGGCCCAAGGATCTTGTTCGTGACGCCAAAAGGTGTCATGATGGTGGATTTTTCGTTCATCTTTGTTCTGCAACACATTTCAACCTAGAGCATCATCAGAAACCACTGGGAACGCACAGCTCCTTACTTTCATCAAAGTCATGGTATCGCTAGATAGCCGCCAAGTCGAATGTCAGACTATACTCCGGTGATGAGCTGGTCTACGACGTTGGTCGGTATTTTCATCTTCTCCTTAAACAAGGCAATGTCAGATATGGCATCACCTCGAGCGAATACACAGAGACGTACTTGTATAGGATGCTAAGAATACAGGAACGAATAGCACTCGCTTCAGGTCTAAATCCACGCATAAATCGACAACAAGAGCAAGGCCGTTTTGTGCGACATACCTCCTAAACGGAAGATCAAACGCGTTGCTCTTGAAGGACTTCAATTTGAGAGCTCCAGAATCGTTGGCTATGCATATGATGACTGGAATCTAGACATCAATACGGGGGGCGTGAGTCGGTGCTCTCTGGCCTTCATGACAGCACACACCTTTGTCTTCTTGATCAACGCGTTCAGAGTACCGACGCCTCCCCTGTCATCCGCGGATATGCCGTCGACCTCGTCCATGACGACGCAGGTCTTGTCAATGATGGTGACACCGAGCACATTCTCTGCCTGGGAACCCAAGTTTAGCTCCCCGTGCAACGACAACGAACACGACCGGAGGACGCGTACTTGGTTCACGCCCATCCAGCCATCCAACGGCGTATTATTGATATTCATCCCATTCTGGAGAGCAGGGAGATCACGCAACGACACGCTCCTCGAGTTCTACTAGGTACTCACCGCGAAGGGTTTCTTGTTCCTCCGAGTCGTGTCGCTCGCATTGCGCGAGGAGCGTAAGCCCCTCGAGCTTCGCACACAAGCGAGCGCTCGTCGTCTTGCCGATGCCCGGAGGTCCAGATATGAGGACGGCACGAAAGACGTTCGTCCCGTTCTTGCCAGGCTTCTTGAAGTCCAACTTTGAGCTCAATGGCCTGTATGACGCGCGGATCGAGCGGGGGCCGCAAGGATGAGAGACGGACGGTGGGAGGGAGAAGAAAAACGTACAAGTCATGTAACCATTGCTGTAGCTTCTCTACCTGACCCTTGTTCCCGTAAAATCTCCTTCATCGCGTCGTCCACAGCTGCGACGTCGGATACGGTCTCGCGCGGATGCTGTGACTGTCGCATCAGACGCAAAGAGCGAGACGCAACGACGACACGACCGAAAACAAAAAGCGCACCTCCCGGCATCCCCAGACTACCAATCCTATTCCCAACCCCATTTCCTTTCCCTTGCTGGAACCCGCGGCATCCCTCTCCCGCTGCTCGAGTGCCGTAGCAGCCTCCCTGATCGCATCCGCCTCCGACTTCTCCATCTACTTCTACGTCTTGTCGTCGAGCTGCGTGCATCTGGATCGCAGCAAGCTGGGACGGGCCGGCGTTGTCACCGAGGATGGCGTAGGACAGCTTGGAGGACGGTGACGGTTAGATCGTGACGCGTCTGCGGGAGGTTATGTATGTAGTATAGGATATTGCACGAGCGGAATTCACCCGCCATAGCATTTGGCGACGACGTCGATGGCCTGGTCGCGTGAAAAGGAGGAAATCGCGCCGGTGAAGACAGAGGAAAGTCTCCATCTTCTTCCATGTCTTGTCATCGAGCTGCTTGGTTCTTGATCGCGGCGAGCTTGGACGGGCCGGGGTTGTCACTGAGGACGACGTAGGACGTCTTGGAGGACGGTGACGCTTGGATCGTGACGCGTCTGTAGGAGGTTATGTGTTATAGGATATTACACAAGCTGGACATACCCACTATAGCGTTTGGCGAGGTCGATGGACTCGTTGGGTGAAAAGGAGGAAAGTTCACGGGTGAAGACAGAGGAAAGTGTCCATCGTCTTCCACGTTTTGCCGTCGAACTGCGTGCTTCTTGATCGGGGCGAGCTTGGACGGGCCGGGGTTGCCACCGAGGACGACGTAGGAAGGCTTAGAGGACGGTGACGCTTGGATCGTGACGCGTCTGTAGTCGGTTATGTATATAGTATAGGATATTGCACGAGCGGGACTCACCCACCACAGCATCTTGACGAGGTCGATGGCCTCGTCGCGTGAAAAGGAGGAAAGTTCGCCGGTAAAGACAGAGGAAAGTTTCCATCTTCTTCCTCGTGTTGTCGCCAAGCTGCGTGCACCCCGGTCCACCAGGTCCCATACACGTCTCAATGAGCGCGACGAACACGTCCTTGTCCAACGTTCTCAGTCCGTTCGTGATCGCGGCGAGCTTCGAAGGGCCGGTGTTGTCACCCAGGACGGCGTAGGACGTCTTGGAGCACGGTGACGGTTGGATCGCGACGTGTCTGTAGGAGGTTATATGTGTAGTATAGGATATTGCACGAGCGGGACTCACCCACCATAGCGTTTGGCGAGGTCGATGGCCTCGTCGAGTGAAAAGGAGGACAGTTCGCCGGTGAACACAGAGGAAAGTCAAGTCTCCATCATCTTCCACGTTTTGTCGTCGAGCTGCGTTCACCACGGCACACCAGATCCCACACGCGTCCCAGTGAGCGCGAGGAACACGCCATTGTCCAGCGTCCTCAGTCCGTGCTCCTTGATCAAGGCGAGGTTGGACGAGCCGGGGTGGTCACCAAGGACGGCATAGGACGTCTTGGAGGACGGTGACGGTTGCGTCTGTAGGAGGTTATTGTAGTATATGATATTGCACGAGCAGGACTCACCTACCATTGGCGTTTGGCGAGGTCGATGGCCTCATCGCGTGAAAAGGAGGAAAGTTCACCGGTGAAGACAGAGGAAAGTGTCCATCGTCTTCTGCGTCCTCTCGTCGAGCTGGTGCTTCTTAATCGGGGCGAGATTCGACGGGCTGGCGTTGTCACCGAGGACGACGTGGGACGTCTTCAAGGACGGTGACGGTTAGATCGTGGCGCGTCTGCAGGAGGTTATGTATATAGTATAGGATATTGCACCAGCGGGACTCACACACCATAGAATCTGTGGTTCTTGATCGCGGCGAGCTTGGACGGGCCGAGGTTGTCACCGAGGACGACGTAGGACGTCTTGGAGGACGGCGACGGCCCGGGCTGGATCGTGACACGTCTGTAGGAGGTTATGTAGTACAGGAGATTGCACGAGCGGGACTCACCCACCATAGCATCTGGGGAGGTCGATGGCTTCGTCGGGTGAAAAGGAGGAGAGTTCGCCGGTGAAGACAGAGGAAAGTGTCCATCGTGTTCCACGTCTTGTCCTCAAGGTGCGTGCTTCTTGATCACGGCGAGGTTGGACCGTAACGGGCCAGCGTTGTCACCGAGGAGGGCGTAAGACGTCTTCGAGGACGGTGACAGTTGGATCGCGACGCGTCTGTAGGAGGTTATGTATGTAGTATAGGATATTGCACGAGCGGGACTCACCCACCATAGCATTTGACGAGCTCGATGACTTGGTCGCATGAAAAGGAGGAAAGTTCACCGCTGAAGACAGAGGAAAGTCTCCGTCATCATCTTCCACGTCTTGGCGTCGAGGTGCTTGCACACCAGCACACCAGGTCCAACACACGACCTAGTGAGTGCGAGGAACATGACCTTGTCCAGCGTCCTCAGTCCGTGCTTCTTGATCGCGGCGAGGTTGGACGGGCCGGGGTTTTCACCGAGGACGGCGTAGGACGTCTTGCAGCACGGTGACAGTTGCATATTGACAGGTCTGTAGGAGGTTATGGGTGTTGATAGGATATTGCACGAGCCGGACTCACCCACCATAGCATTTGGCAAGGTCAATGGCCTCGTCGAGTGAAAAGGAGGATAGTTCAGCGGTGAAGACAGATGAAAGTCTTCATCATTCTCCACGTCTTGTCGTCGAGCTGCGTGCTTCTTGATCGCGGCGAGGGTGGACGGGCCGGCGTTGTCACTGAGGACGGCCTATGACGTCTTGGAGGACGGTGATGGTTGCATCGTGACGCGTCAGTACGAGGTTATGTATATAGTATGGATATTGCACCAACGGGACTCACCTACCATAGCGTTTGGCTAGGTCGATGGCCTCGTCGCGCGCAAAGGAGGAAAGTTCGCTGGTGAAGACACAACAAAGTCTCGATCATCTTCAACGTCTTGTCTGCGTGCTTCTTGATCTCGGCGAGCTTGGAGGGGCCGGCGTTGTCACCGAGGACGACGTAGGACGCCTTGGAGCACGGTGACGCGTCTGTAGCAAGTTATGTAGATAGTATAGGATATGCACAAGCGGGACTCACCCACCATAGCATTCGGCGAGGGCGATGGCCTCCTGGCGTGAAAAGGAGGACAATTCGCCGGTGAAGACAGAGGAAATTCTTGCATCTTTTTGCTCGTCTTGTCGTCGAGCTGCGTGCTTCTTGATCTCTGCGAGTTTGGAGCGGCCGGCGTTGTCAACGAGGACGACGTGGGACGGATCGTGACGCGTCTGTAGGAGGTGATGTATATAGTATAGGATATTACACGAATGGGACTCACCCAACATAGCGTTTGGCGAGGTCGATGGCCTCGTCGAGTGGAAAGGAGGACAGTTCGCCGTTGAAGACAGAGGAAAGTAACTTCTTCCACATCTTGTCGTCCACTTGCGTGCTTCTTGATCGCGGCGACCTTGGACGGGTCGGCGTTGTCACCGAGGACGGCGTAGGACGTCTTGGCAGACGCTGACGGTTGGATCGTGAAGTGTCTGTAGGAGGTTATGTAACTAGTATAGGATATTGCACGGGCGGGACTCACCCACTATAGCGTTTGGCGAGGTCGATGGCCTCGTCGGGTGAAAAGAAGTAGAGTTCGGCGGTGAAGACACAGGAAAGTCTGTATCTTTTTCGACGTCTTGTCGTCCAGCTGCGTGCTTCTTGATCGGGGCGAGCTTGGACGGGTCGGCGATGTCACCGAAGGAGGCGTAGGATGTCTTCGAGGACGGTGACGGTTGAATCTTGACGCGTCTGTAGGAGGTTATGTACATAGTGTAGGATATTGCAAGAGCGGGAGTCACCCACTATAGCGTTGGGCGAGGTCGATGGACTCGTCGGGTGAAAAGGAGGAAGGGTCGCCGGTGGAGACAGAGGAAAGTCTCCATCTTCTTCTACGTGTTGTCGTCGAGCTGCGTGAACCCCGGCCCACCAGGTCCCACACACGTCCCAATGAGCGCGAGGAACATGTCCTTGTCCAACGTCTTCCGTCCGTGTTTCTTCATCGCGGCGAGCCATGTTGGACGGGCCGGCGTTGTCACCCTTGGAACACTGTGACGGTTGGATCGTGACGCGTCTGTAGGAGGTTATGTACGTAGTGTAGGATAATTGCACGAGCGGGACTCACCCACCACAGCGTGTGGCGAGGTCGATAGCCTCGTCGGGTGAAAAGGACAACAGTTCGCCGGTGAAGAAAGAGGAAGGTGTCCATCCTCTTCCACGTCATGTCGTTGAGCTTCGTGCATCCCGGCCCACTAGGCCCCACGCACGTCCCAATGAGCGCTAGGAGATTCTTGATCGGGGCGAGCTTGGACGTGCTGGCGTTGTCACCGAGGGGGGCGTAGGCAGTCTTCGAGGACGGTGACGGTTGCATCGTGACGCGTCTGTAGGAAGTTATGTATATAGTGTGCGGGACTATGGCCTTCTGCCATAGTCCTATGTCCATGTGCTGAGAGGGATGCTCGGGCTGTCTAATCTGCTTGCTCGTCCGTCTGGTGCCTCTCTCCGAGGGTCACTGTCGAGGGAGTTGGCCAGCTTGCAGATGCGACGGGGGCATGCAAGGGGCGCGACCCCCGAACGGATTGGTTGGCATTCGGGATGCACGAGTGGGGAGGAGGGGTACTTCTTGCTCGAGAAGGGGAGATGGAGGAAAGGGAAAGGGAGGTGAACCCCACATGTAGTGCTGACCGGCGAGACCCTTTCGGGTTCCCATCCGCACTTTGGCGCTGCTAGCATTGCGGGACTATGGCCTTCGGACATAGTCCTATGTCTATGTGTCGGAAGAGGGATGCTCGGGCTGTCTAATCTGCTTGCTCGTCCAGGATTAGGGCCGGACCACCGACACGCTCAGGCAACGATGTACAGTACGAGTAAATATGTCCATCTCCTTCCACGTCTCGTGGTCAAGCTGCGTGCTTCCTGATCGCGGCGAGCTTGGACGGGCCGGCATTGTCACCGAGGACGACGTAGGACGTCTTGGAGGACGGCGACGGTTGCAGCGTGACGTGTCTGTGGGAGGTTATGTATGTAGTATAGGATATTATTACACGAGCGGGACTCACCCATCATAGGGTTTGTCGAGGTCAATGGCCTCGTCGGGTCCAAAGGAGGAAAGTTCGCCAGTGAAGACAGAGGAAAGTGTCCATTCTTGTTCCACGTCTTGTCGTCGAGCTGTGTGCTTCTTCATCGCGGCGATCTTGAAGGGGCCGGCGTTGTCACCGAGGACGACGTAGGATGGCTTGGATGACAGTGAGGGTTGAATCATGGCACATCTGCAGCAGGTTATGTGAATAGTATAGGATATTGCAAAAGCGGGACTCACCCACCATAGCATGTGGCGAGGGCGATGCCTCGCGTGAAAAGGAGGAATATCCGCCAGTAAAGAGACAGAGGAAAGTGTCCATGTTCTTCCGCGTTTTCTCGTCGAGCTGCGTGCACCCCCGCCCACCAGGCAGGTCCCGCAAACGTCTCAATAAACGCGAGAAACATGTCCTTGTCCAACGTCCTCGGTCTGTGCTTCTTGATCGCGGCGAGGTTGGACGGGCCGGCGTGGTCACCTAGGACGGCGTAGGACATCTTGGAGCACAGTGACGGTTGGATCGTGACGTAGCTGTAGGATGTTAAGAATGTAGTATAGGATATTGCACGAGCGGGACTCACCATCTTAGTGTTTGGCGAGGTCGACTGCCTCGTCGTGTCCAAAGGAGGAAAGTTCGCCGGTGAAGACAGAGGAAAGTCTCCATCTTCTTCCTCGTCTTGGCGTCAAGCTGCGTGCACCCCGGCCCACAAGGTCCCACACACGTCCCAATGAGTGCGAGGAACACCTCCTCGTCCAACGTCCTCAGTCCGTTCTTGATCGCGGCGAGCTTCGACGGGCCGGCGTTGTCACCGAGGACGACGTAGGACGTCTTGAAGGAAGGTGACGGTTTGATCGCGACGCGTCTGCAGGAAGTTATATATGTAATATAGGATATTGCACCGGCGGGACTCACACGCCATAGCGTTTGGCTAGGTCGATGGCCTCGAGGCGTGAAGAGGAGGAAAGTTCGACGGTGAAGACAGAGGAAAGTCTCTATGGTCTTCTATGTCTTGTCGTCGAGCTGGTGCTTCTTGATCGGGGCGAGCTTGGACGGGCTGGCGTTGTCACCGAGGGGGGCGTAGGACGTCTTCGAGGACGGTGACGGTTGCATCGTGACGCGTCAGTAGGAACTTATGTAGATAGTATAGGATATTGCACGAGCGGGGCTCATCCACCGTAGCATTTGGCGTGATCGATGGCCACGTCGAGTGAAAAGGAGGAAAGTTCGCCGGTGAAGACAGAGGAAAGTGTCCATCTTCTTCCGTCCTCAGTCCGTTCTTCATCACTACGAGATTGGACGGGCCGGCGTTGTCACCGAGGATGAGGTAGGACGTCCTGGAGGACAGTGGCGGTTGGATCGTGATGTGTCTGTAGGAGGTTATGAATGTAGTATAGGATATTGCACGCGCGGGACTCACCTACCATAGCGTTTGGCAGGGTCGATTGACTCGTCGAGTGAAAAGGAGGAAAGTTCGCCGCCGAAGACAGAGGAAAGTGTCTATTTTCTTCCACGTCTTGTCGTCGAGCTTGTGTTTCTTGATCGGGGCGAACTCGGACGGGCTGGCGTGGTCACCGAGGACGTCGTATGATGTCTCGGAGGACGGTTACGGTTGGATCGTGACGCGTCTGTAGCAAGTTGTGTATAGTATAGAGTATTGCACAAGCGGCACTCACCCACTATACCGTTTGGCGAGGTCGATGGCCTCGTCGAGTGAAAATGAGGACAGTTCGCCTGTAAAGACAGAGGAAAGTGTCCCTCTTCTTACACGTCTTGTCCTCGAGCTGCGTGTACCCCGGCCCACCAGGTCCCACAAACGTCCCAATGAGCGCGAGGAAAACAGGTCCTTGTCCCGCGTCCTAAGTCTATGCTTCTTGATCGGGGGGGGCGAGCTTCGATGGGCCGCCGTAGGACGTCTTCGAGGACGGTGACGGTCGAATCGTGACGCGTCTGCAGGAGGTTATGTATGTAGTATAGGATATTGCACAAGCGGAACTCACCCACCATAGTATTTGGCGAACTTGATGACCAGGTCGCGTAAAATGGAGGAGAGTTCGCCGGTGGAGACAGAGGAAAGTCTCCGTCGTCTTCCACGTCTTGTCGTCGAGGTGGTGCTTCTTGATCGGGGCAAACTCGGACAGGCCGGCGTTGTCACCGAGGAAGACGTAGGACGTCTTCGAGGACGGTGACGGTCGAATCGTGACGTGTCTGCAGGAGGTTATGCATGTAGTAGTATAGGATATTGCACCAGCGGGACTCACGCACCACAGCATTTGGCGAAGTTCATGACCAGGTCGCGTAAAATGGAGGAGAGTTCGCCGTTGCCCGCGCGGGGAAGCCGGGTCACATGTATGTAGAAACTGCTGGAGGTGAGAGTTTCACTCCCGAGTGAGTGGTCGTACTGGGGCTGGCCGCATGTGGTATCACGATTCCTGACGCGACTTCAAGGCGTGCACAGTCCAACTCTGTCCGGAACGACACAGCTCGAGAGTTACTACCTTCGCGCTCCTCCCTCCTCGCGCCCAAGCTGGATGGCTCTGCTTCCTGGTGGACTCAGGCTATCGGACATGCGGATCCTTTGCTCGCCTTGGCTGCGGCAAATGCCGCAGGGCGATACGGTCACGTCATGTTTCCCCAGGCAACCCATCTCCCTGCACTCAAATTGGCAGAGCGTCTGGTACACCAAGAGCCTGGTGCAGGCTGGGCTTCACGCGCATTCTTTTCCGACAATGGGTCGACTGGCATGGAAGTTGCACTGAAGATGGCGCTGCGATCGTTTTCGGTCACCCAAAAGGAGCTTGCACCCAGCGACAAGAAAGATCTCTGGATCGTGGGTTTGAAAGGGAGTTATCATGGTGATACGATCGGAGCGATGGACGCGACCGAGGAGGGGGTCTATACGTGCGAATGGCACCAGGAGAAAGGGTTTTGGTTCGAGCCGCCGACAGTCTCGATTAAAAACGGTGACTTTGTCGTGACCGTCCCGCCCCCGATTTCTGCGCCGGCGTCTTCCGTTCAATTTGACGACCTGCATTCCTTATACAACGTCGAGGACAGGTTGAGCTCGCCGCTCGCCAACAGATATAAAACACACATTGAGAACACTTTGCGAGCGCTCCGTCAAGGAGGACGACGGAATCTGGCCGCACTCGTCTTGGAGCCAATAGTGATGGGTGCTGGGGGGATGATCTTCGTCGATCCGCTCTTCCAGCGCGTTCTGGTGGACGCCGTCCGCGACAAATCGCTCTTTGACCAACCTCTCCCCGTCATATTTGACGAAGTCTTCTTTGGCCTGTACCGTCTCGGAATGAAATCGTGCGGGCGCGTCCTCGGAGTCCATCCGGACATCGCCGTCTATGCAAAAATCCTCACTGGCGGGGTCCTCCCTCTGTCGGTCACGCTCGCGTCCGAGCGCGTGTTCCAGGCTTTCCATGATCGATCCAAGGTAGACGCGCTCTTACACGGTCATAGCTACACGGCGCACGCCGTAGGCTGTCAAGTCGCCAACACGACTCTCGACGTCCTCGAGACGCTTTCTCGAGGAGACGCGTGGCGATCGGCACGGGATAAATGGGAGCGCGAACCTGCGAGGGCGCGCGTCACGGAACGAGAACGGGAACGGGAACAGACCGTGATATGGAGTTTCTGGGACCCGGCTTTCGTCCGTTCCGTCTCGAGGCTGGACGTGGTGTCCGAGGCGATGGCCTTGGGGACCGTGCTCGTCATCAAATTCAAAGATGACAGCGCCGGTAAGTGTTTTTTTTTTCCCCGATGCCGATGCGCCTCGTGCCATCTTTTAATTTGATTTGATCACACTTATCGTAGGTTACGCATCGCACGCCGCCCAGGGCCTGCTTCGATCCATGAACGATCCTGTCGTCGTCGATGCCCCGAGTCAGTTCAGCCCCTGGCGGTGCACCGTTTGGGATACATCACAGGACGTTGGGCAACGTCGCGTATTTCATGACGAGCCTGAACACGCCGCGGCAGACGATAGAGGAGGTGGAGAATCGGCTCTGGAAAACGCTGTCAGCGACCCAGTCATCGTCACGTCGATGAGACAAACGTGTAGATCGCGCTGTTGTCGCTTGAGAATATGTAGAATGTTGTTTCGATCAGTTGGCTTAGAAATGCTATCTCTCTGCGTCTTCCTCGTATGGGTTCCTTGTTTTTACATACCACCCACCGCCTGCAGACGACCGAAGTGGAGAATCGGCCCTGGAAAACGCTATCAGAGAATTGGCTCTGGAAAACGCTGTCCGCGACGCGGACATCGTTACGTCGATGAAATAACTGTTGTCGCTCGAGAGTAGCACGTTTCGATCACCTCGCTCAGAAATGCTATCTTTCTGCGTCTTCCCCGTATGGGTTCCACCACCGCCTGCAGACGATAGAGGTGAAGAATCGGCCCTGGAAAACGCTGTCGGCGATGCGGCCATCGTCGTCGATGAAAGTTGTCGCTTGAGAACAGAACGTTTTGATCCGCTCGCTTAGAAATGCTATCTCTCTGCGTCTTCCCCGAATGGGTTCCACCACCGCCTGCAGACGATAGAGGTGAAGAATCGGCCCTGGAAAACGCCGTCGGCGATGCGGCCATCGTCGTCGATGAAAGTTGTCGCTTGAGAACAGAACGTTTTGATCCGCTCGCTTAGAAATGCTATCTCTCTGCGTCTTCCCCGCCGTATGGGTTCCTTGTTTTTACGTATGTACCACCGCCTGCAGATCATGGAGGTGTAGAATCGGCCCTGGAGAATGATGTCAGCGACGGTCATGACAAAAAACGTGTAGATCACGCTGCAACGCTTGACTTCGCTTAGAAATGTTATCATCTCTCCGCATCTTGCCCCTGTGTTAAGTAACGCCGGCAGACGATAGAGTAATTGGCTCTGGAAACCGATTTCAGCGACGCGCATCGTTCGTCGATGGAAATAAACGTGTACATCACGCTGTTGTCACTTGAGAATGTAATGTTTCAATCATCTCGCTTAGAAATGTTGTCATTTCTCCGTATCTTGCCCCTTGTGTATGGTACCACCGGCAGACGATAGAGTGATTGGCTCTGGAAAACGATTTCAGCGACGGGCATCGTTCGTCGATGGAAATAAACGTGTACATCACGCTGTTGTCGCTTAAGAATATGATGGTTCGATCCCCTCGCTTAGAAATGTTGTCATCCCGCCCTGGCAGTTACGCACGAGTTCCTCGTGTTTACTTACACCTCCGGGCGTGTTGAGAGCACCGGGATTCCTAACTTCCCGCCGTGACATGAAATCGGTTGGGGACCAGTCCGTTAATACACATCCAGTAGCGCAAGATCACTGATCTGTCTAAATATGTTACAAAAAACGACACGAAATGTTGAGTCACACCTCCGGTCTACAAGCACCACAAGAGTTCTTCATGTGTCTCTGGAGGGAATCTCGGCGAGCAAACCAAGTTTTACAGCCTTCGCACTGCCACGAGACGCGCAGGTGTACCGTGAGGACATGTCGAACGATGCTTTCTCCTTTGAGCGACTTCTCGCAGCCGAACCACTTGCACTTGATGGTATCTTTTCCGCTCGCTGGTTGGTGAATGTGTTTCTGGGAAAGGTGCTGGGAGACAGCTTGCTTCAGGTTTGTACCCAGAAATTGTTCGCCGCATGGTGAACCGTTTTCGATCCATATGCACGTGTAGGTACTACGCTGCAACGAGAGGATAAGTCATTCGTCTGTATGACGCAAGAAAGAGAGGATACTTGCGTTCTCGCAGAGGCGGCTGTGTGGTACTAGCATGTTCTGACCACTGGCATCAAAGCAAGAATCGGACTGGTACATGGAGTTCAAACGAACAGGGGATTGTATCGAGCATGAATCAGGGAAATTGTAAAAGCTAGAGAAATCTTGTGATTCGGGAAGAAGTTGCGTGACATGCCCTCCGGCCGGATGGATGGGTGGTAGGTTAAAGTCGGATACCTGCCACATTCCTGCGAGTTTGTCGGTCAGACAAACGCAACATTTGCTCCCTGTAATGTTACTGACTTCCGGCAAATGCATTCTCAGACTTGATCGACAGATGTGGCCCGTCGTTTGAAAAGGTTCTCCAATGGTTTGGATCACATGTACCAGGATTACAGTCATCGAATGTCTCTGCCCGATAATGCCTGTGTACTTTGAAGTTAAGTACACATTCTGCGAATATCCAACACAAAAAACACTTGCCGGTCAGCTTCAAGTAGAACTCCAGGGGTCACATGTCCCGGCATGATGGTTGGCCATAATGGATCCAAATTCACAGAGTACGTCGGATCTGTCATGGTGATTGAGCCTGTTGAGCCAGTGAAGGAGAGTGGAATCCATGAGCGACAAGATTAAGTTGTAATATTGCGGGCTGTTCGAGCTTTTATGTATACCGATCTTGCGGAATTCGTTCCCTGAGCCGGTGGAGACAGAGGAAAGTCTCCGTCGTCTTCCACGTCTTGTCGTCGAGGTGGTGCTTCTTGATTGGGGCAAACTCGGACAGGCCGGCGTTGTCACCGAGGAAGACGTAGGACGTCTTCGAGGACGGTGACGGTCGAATCGTGACGCGTCTGCAGGAGGTTATGCATGTAGTATAGGATATTGCACCAGCGGGACTCACGCACCACAGCATTTGGCGAAGTTCATGACCAGGTCGCGTAAAATGGAGGAGAGTTCGCTGGTGGAGACAGAGGAAAGTCTGCATCATCTTCCACGTCTTGTCGTCGAGGTGGTGCTTCTTGATCGAGGCGAACTCGGACAGGCCGGTGTTGTCACCGAGGAAGACGTAGGATGTCTTCGAGGACGGTGACGGTTGAATCGTGACGCGTTATGTATGTAGTATAGGATATTGCACGCGCAGGACTCACGCACCACAGCATTTGGCGAGGTCGATGACCTCGTCGCGTGCAAAAGAGGAAAGTTCGCCGGTGAAGACAGAGCAACGTGTCCATCTTTTTCCACGTCTTGGCGTAGAGCTGCGTGCACCCCGGTCCTCCAGATCCCACACACGTCGTGAGCGCGAAGAAAACAGGTCGTTGTCCAACGTCCTCAGTCCCTGCTTCTTGGTCCCGGTAAACTTTGACGAGCCGGCGTTGTCACCGAGGACGACATAGAACGTCTTGGAGAGCGGTGACGGTTGGATCGTGACGCGTCTGTAGGAGGTTATATATAGTACAGGATATTGCACGAGCGGGACTCACCCACCATAATGTTTGGCGAGGTCAATGGCCTTGTCGCGTGACAACTTACAAGGAGGAAAGTTCGCCGGTCACGACAGAGGAAAGTTTTCATCTTCTTCCACGTATTGTCGTCGAGCTTCGTGCTTCTTCATTGTGGCGAGCTTGGAGGTGCCGACGTTGTCAACGAGGACGACGTAGGACGTCTTGGAGGGCGGTGACGGTTGAATCGTGACGCGTCTGTAGGAGCTTAAGTATGTAGTAGTATAAGATATTTCACGAGCGGGACTCATCCACCATTGCCTTTGGCGAGATCCATGGCCTGGTCGCGTGAGAAGGAGGAAAGTTTATCGCTGAAGACAGAGGAGAGTCTATGCAGACACTCGGGCGATTTTGGCTCACTGTTTTTGCACAGAGCGTGCTAGTACTAGGACCAGCAGCTTTGGCCCGGGCGGCCTTTGCAGTTGCCAGGAAATGGACGAACTTGTTACATTCAAGTTGTAACCTCGTAACGTGGGGGTATGTACAGCATTAGGGTACTAGGGTGGTGTTCTATAGATATTCATCTATATCCATTAAATTCCTCATCGCTTGAGTTGGAGCCCTCCACACCCGCCTCTCCACTTGAATGCGAATCTTCGCGACCATCCTCGATGTCAGAACTGAATGTTAGATTATCTTCATGCTCCTGAGACGCAGACATGTGTTGTGAATCACGATGTCTATGCAAACACTGGGCAACGCGACTTCTCGTGCTTCCTCCGCGAGATACTTCATATTCCACGTCTTGTCGTCGAGCTGCGTGCACCCCGGCCCACCAGGTCCCACGCACGTTCCAATGAGCGCGAGGAACACCTCCTCGTCCAACGTCCTCAGTCCGTTCTTCATCGCGACGAGCTTGGACGGGCCGGCATTGTCACCGAGGATGGGGTAGGACGTCCTGGAGGACCGTGGCGGTTGGATCGTGATGTGTCTGTAGGAGGTTATGAATGTAGTATAGGATATTGCACACGCGGGACTCACCCACTATAGCGTTTGGCGGGGTCGATGGACTCGTCGAGTGAAACGGAGGAAAGTTCGCCGTGTCTTGTCGTTGAGCTTCGTGCACCCCGGCCCACCAGGGATGGCCTCGTCCAGTGAAAAGGAGGACATTTCGCTGTTGAAAACAGAGGAAACTCTCCATCTTCATCCACGTCTTGTCGTCCAGCTGCGTGCTTCTTGATCTCGGAGACCTTGGACGGGTCGGCGTTGTCACTGAGGACGGCGTAGGACGTCTTGGAGGACGGTGACGGTTGGACCGTGACGCGTCTGCAGGAGGTGATGTATAGTATAGGATATTACACGAGCGGGAGTTACCCAACATAGCGTTGGGCGAGGTCAATGGCCTCGTCGGGTGAAAAGAAGTAAAGTGTGTCTGTAGGAGTTTATGTATGTAGTCCAAGATATTGCACGAGCGGGATTCACCCACCATAGCATTTGGCGAGGTCGATGACCTGGTCGCGTGAAAAGGAGGAAAGTCCACCAATGAAGACAGAGGAAAGTCTCCAGCATCTTCTACAAGTGTCCATCTTCGACGACGAGTTGTCGTCGAGCTGCCTGCTTCTTGATCGCGGCGAGCTTGGAGGGGCCGGCGTTGTCGGCGAGGACGACGTAGGACGCCTTGGAGCACGGTGACGGTTAGATGGTGACGCGTCTGTGGCAAGTTGTGTATAAAGGATAGGATATTGCACAAGCGGAACTCACCGACCATAGCGTTTGGCGAGGTCAATGGCCTCCTCGCATGAAAATGAGCAAAGTTTGCCAGTGAAGACAAAGGAAAGTGTCCATCTTCTTCCACGTCTTGTCGTCCAGCTGCGTGCTTCACGATCGCGGCGACCTTGGACGGGCGGCCGTTGTTGCCGAGGACGATGTAGAACGTCTTGGAGGTCGATGCCGGTTGATACGTGACGCATCTGTAGCAGGTTATGTAGTATAGGATATTACACGAGCGGGACTCATCTACCATAGCAAGGAGGGAAGTTCCCTGGTGAAGACAAAGGAAAGTATTCTTTCTTTCACGTCTTGTCGTCGAGCTGCGTGCACCACGGCCCACCAGGTGCCACGCACGTCCCAATGAGCGCGAGGAACACCTCCTTGTCCAACGTCCTCAGTCCGTGCTTCTTGATCGCGGCGAGCTTGGATGGGCCGGCGTTGTTACTGAGGACGACGTAGGAAGTCTTGGAGGCCGGTGACGGTCGGATCGTGACGCGTCTGGAGGAGGTTATGAATATAGGATAGGATATTGCACGAGGGGCACTAACCCACCATAGCATTCGGCGAGGTCGATGGCCTCCTGGCATGAAAAGGAGGACAGTTCGCCGGTGAAGACAGTGGCAAGTCTCCATCATCTTCCACGTTCTGTCGTCGAGCTCCGTGGACCCCTGACTACCGGGTCCCACGCACGACCCAATGAGCACGAGGAACATGTCCATGTCTTACGTCCCTAGTCCGTGCTTGATCGTGGTGAGCTTCGACGGGCCAGGGTTGCCAACGAGGACGGCGTAGGACGTCTTGGAGCATGGCGACGATTGGATCGTGACGCGTCTGTACAAGGTTAAGTATACAGTGTAGGATATTTAACGAGCGGGACTCCACCACCATAGCATTTGGCGAGGGCGATGGCCTCCTCGCCCGAAAAGGAGGAATGTTCGCCGGTGAAGACACTGGAAAGTATCCATCTTCTTCCACGTTTTGTCGTCGAGCTGCGTGCTTCCTGATCGCGGCGACCTTGGACGGGCGGGCGTTGTCAACGAGGACGACGTAGGACGTCTTAGAGGGCGGTGACGGTTGGATCGTGAGGCGTCTGTAGGAGGTTATGTATATAGTATAGGATATTACACGAGCGATACTCACCCACCATGGCGTTTGGCGAGGTCGATGGCATCGTCAAGTGAAATGGAGGACAGTTCGCCGGTGAAGACAGAGGAAAGTCTCCATCTTCATCCACGTCTTGTCGTCCAGCTGCGTGCTTCTTGATCGCGGCGACCTTGGACGGGTCTGCGTTGTCACCAAGGACGGCATAGGACCTCTTGGAGGTCGGTGACGATTTGATCGTGACGTGTCTGTAGGAGGTGATGTATGTAGTATAGGATAGGATATTGCACGGGTGGGAGTCACCCAATCTAGCGTTTGGCGAGGTCGGTGGCCTCGTCGGATGAAAAGGAGGACGGTTATAATTCACCGTTGAAGACAGAGAAAGCATTCTTCCAGGTGTTCTCGTCGAGCTGGGTGCAACCCGGCCTACCAGGTCCCACAGACGTCCCAATGAGCGCGAGGAAAACAGGTCCTTCTCTAGCGTCGTCCTCAGTTTATGCTTTTCGATCGGTGCGAGCTTCGACGGTTCGGCGTTGTCACCGATGAGGGCGTAAGACGGCTTGGCGGACAGCGACGGTTGCATCGTGACGCGTCTGTAGGAGGTTATGGATGTAGCTTAGGATATTGCACGCGGGGGACTGACCCACTATAGCGTTGGCGAGGTCGATGGGCTCGTTGGGCAAAAAGAAGTAAAGTTCACCGGTGAAAAAAAAGAAAAAAGAAAAACATGAAAATATGCATCTTTTTCCACATCTCGTCGTCCAGCTGCGTGCTGCTTGATCAGGGGGAGCTTGGACGGGCCGGTGATGTCACCGAAAGAGTCGCTGGACGTCTTCGAGGACGGTGATGGTTGAATCGTGACCCGTCTGTAGGAGGTTATGTACCTAGTATAGGATATTGCACGAGCAGGACTCACCCAATATAGCGTTGGGCTAGGTCGATGGACTCTTCGGGTGAAAAGGAGGCAAGTTCGCCGGTGAAGGCAGGGGAAAGTCCCCATCTTCTTCCACGTCTTGTCGTCGAGCTGCGTGGTTCTTTATCTCAGCGAGCTTGGAGGGGCCGGCGTTGTCGGCGAGGACGACGTAGGATGCCTTGGAGCACGGCGACGGTTGGATTGTGACGTGTCTGTAGGAGGTTATGTATGTAGTATAGGATATTGCACGAGCGGGACTGACCCACTATAGCGTTGGGCGAGGTCAATGGCATCATCGAGTGAAAAGGAGGACAGTTCGCTGGTGATGACAGAGGAAAGTATTCTTCCATGTGTTCTCATCGAGCTGGGTACACCCCGGCCCACCAGGTCCCACACACGTCCCGAAGAGCGCGAGGAAAACAAGTCCTTGTTCAGCGTCTTCAGTCCGTGCTTCTTGGTCGGGCGAGCTTCGACGGGCCGGCGTTGTCACCGAGGACGGCGTAGGACGTCTTCGAGGACGATGACGGTTGCATCGTGACTCATCTATATGAGGTGATGGATATAGGCTAGGATATTGCACTAGCGGGACTTGCCCACCGTAGCATATCACGAGGTTCATGGCCTCCTCGCGTGAAAATGAGGAAAGTTCGCCGGTGAAGACAGGAAAGTCTCCATCTGCTTCCACGTCTTGTCGTCGAGCTGCGCGCTTCTTCGTCGTGGCGTGCTTGGAGGGGCCGGCGTTATCAACGAGCACGACGCGAGGACAGTGACGGTTGAATCGTGACACGTCTGCAGCAGCTTATGTATATAGTGTAGGCTATTGCACAAGCGGGACTCACCCAGCATAGCATTTGGCGAGGGCGATGGCCTCCTCGCGTGAAAAGGAGGAATGTTCGCCGGTGAAGATACAGGAAAGTGTCTATCTTCTTCCATGTTTTGTCGTCGAGCTGCCTGCACCCAGGCGAACTAGGTCCCACACACGTCGCAATCAGCGCGAGGAACATGTCCTTGTCCAACGTCCTCAGCCTGTGCTTCTTTATCGCGGCGAGCTTGGGCGGGTCGGCGTTGTCACCGAGGACGGCGTAGGACGTGTTGGAGCACGGTGACGGTTGCATCGTGACGCGTCTGTAGGAGGTTATCGATGTAGCATACATCAGCAAAACAAGGATTTTACCATAGTAGTCATAGTAGTCATAGCTTTCCATAGGTTACTCATAGCTTACCCATAGCTTCCATATTGCTATAGTGAACATAGAGTTGATAGACTGCTAT
>JBBPQC010000241.1:0-27101 GCA_038092295.1 Leccinum arenicola
ATTTAACAATGTGGTTATTTGAGCAAACACAGAGTTACTGACACATACCAAGATGAATGACAAGATGTTAGATAGTTGCTAATGGCAAACTAATGACAAGCTTGAATTCGCAAATTTAGCAAAGTCAATGGTCATTTGAGAAAACATGATATCAAAGTTGAAGTAGTGAGTCAATGACACACCTATCATTGACTAGCTGAATTCGCAAATTTCACAATATGGTTATTTGAACAAACATAGAACCTAGGAAAAGGACTCACTTAACAGAAAATTACATTTTAGATGAATTGATTGAGTAATGAACAAACTCTGTGACAGTGTGAACACACACCATCAGATTTCGCAAATTTAACAATGTGGTCATTTGAGCAAACACAAGTTACACACCAAGATGAATTGATTGACTCTGTGAACACACACCATAAGATTTCGCAGATTTGACAATGTGGTCATTTGAGCAAACACCAGACAGTTACTGAATGGTTAATGAATGAATAGCTTGAATTTGAGCAAACATGACAAGACTCAGTGAATTCGCAAATTTGGCAAAGTGATCATTTGAGCAAAAGATTACATAGTTGTTGAATGGATACAGAATTTCTGAACAGATAGTATTATCTCTCAATAAGCAAACATATTTGGATACTCTGGATAGTAACTTAGTAAACACACTATGTCAACACACACCTTAAAAAGATATTGCAAATTTAACAATGTGGTGATTTGAGCAAACACAGAGTTACTGACACACACCACAATGAATGACAAGATCACAAGGTTTCATAGTTGCTAAATGGAAAATGAATGAAAGCTTGAATTCACAAATTTAGCAAAGTGGTCATTTGAGCAAACATGATCAGACTCACTGAGTTAGGATACTCTTAGTACTCTGCATAGTTACTCAGTACTATGAATACATACACTGATAAGATTTCGCAAATTTAACAATATGGTCATTTGAGCAAACACACTATGAGGACAAGGCTTATTGGCAGTTTACCTGACTCATCATACAAATCGCAAATTTATAACAGTGATCATTTGAGCAAACAGGATACTCTGGATAGTTATTAGTACACAGTGCACACACCATAAGATTTCGCAAATTTAACAATGTGGTCATTTGAGCAAACACACTGTGAGGACAAGGCTCATTGACAGTTCACCTGACTCATCATACACACCAATATGAATGACAATAATCACAAATTTAGAAAAGTGATCATTTGAGCAAATATATCAGATACCTGGATAGTTACTTAGTAAAACACCATCAATCGATTCGCAAATTTAGCAAAGTGGTTATTTGAGCAAAAGCACAAGACTCATTATATATCATAGTGGGTGCTCATTGGTGTTTGAACACACAAAATCGCAAATTTAACAAAGTGATCATTTGAGCAAACATGATACTATGGATAGTTATGAGTGCTTTTGCTGCATACCTAGGGATGGTTTGAACCTTACCATAGGGTTCCCGATATAGACATTAGCTCCTATTGATGATTAATTCATCTATTATCTGGAGGTTGTGCACTGGTTGCTCCACACATGGGAGTCCTGGACGCCCGTGGCCAGTGACTCAGTGGGGGCGAGACATCTGGAGGTTTCGCACTAGTTGCTCCACGCATGGGAGTCCTGGACGCCCGTGGACACTCAGTGGGGAGAAATCTGCAGGTTGTGCACTAGTTGCTCCATATACAGGAGTCTGGGACGCCCGTGGCTAGTCACTCAGTGGGGGAGAGACATCTGGAGGTTTCACACTGGTTGCTCTACACATGGGAGTCCTGGACGCCCGTGGACACTCAGTGGGGAGAAATCTGCAGGTTGTACACTAGTTGCTCCATATACAGGAGTCCAGGACGCCCGTGGATGCTCATTGGCAAACTTACTGATCATGGACTGATTGCTCCACACAGACAGCTGAGAAATGCCACTGAGTATCCATGGGCGTCCAGGACTCCCATGTGTGGAGCAATCAGTGCATCATGTGATCAATGAGTTTGCCAATGCACATCCACGGGCGTCCAGGACTCCCTTTCACTATGGTGCTAGTCACACTATATTCCAGGAGACTCTGACTCAGTGGCAATCCCACTGCAGAACTTTGTGTAACAATGAGTGCTTGATCAGTGAGATTGTGCCACTGAGCATCCACGGGCGTCCAGGACTCCCATGCAATATTATGATTGTCGCCCATCTAAATTAAATCTGACTCACTCTCATTGAAGTTCACCTACCTGGCCTAAAGTTCAAGTGCCCAACACCCATCAGAAACTCTTCCATGGTCATTCCTGTTCAACAGGCAATCTACCTCTTTCCAACCTCAGCCATCACATATGACTACTCAACTTATTATTGACAATATAGATAATAGATGAATTAATTATCAATAGGAGGTTAATATCTATATTGGGAACCCAATGGTAACTTGAAGGACATGAGAGATTTCTCTTCGGACCAAGCAAATGCATTTAATGGACTACTCAACTTATTATCAACAATCATACTCACAAATTAGTGTATGAGATTATAATAGCAATCTACCTCTTGCCAACCTCAGCCCTCACACAAGACAACTTATTATCAACAATATAGATAATAGATGAATTAATTATAATAATAGATGACTCAATTTGTACACGGGAGTCCTGGACGCCCATAGCGACGTGAGACATAACTCTTCACTCATCACAAGAAGCATGAAAGTCAAGGACATAATTTTTGCTACACTTTCTGGTAGTCTACTATACTAGTCACTCTTCACAAGTTTCAAGAATGGGAGTCCTGGACGCCCATGGCCATATGAGACATGTCTGGAGCGTGCTGATCAATACCTGCATGGGAGTCCTGGACTCCCATCCTTCTGTGAGCATGGAAGTTGTGCACTGATTGTTACACATGTTCTGGCCTCTATCATGCCACTGCGTGTCCACGGGCGTCCAGGACTCCCATGCATGTAGCAATCACTGCCAATCAGCGCAATACCTCCATGAGAGTCTCTGTGCATATAGTGATCAGCACCTGCATGGGAGTCCTGGACTCCCATCCTTTAGTCGGGAGCATGTGAAGCCACTGTGTGTCCATGGGCGTCTAAGTCCCCTGTGTGTGTAGCAACCTCCATGCTCACAGAAGGATGGGAGTCCAGGACTCCCGTGCAGGTGCTGATCACTATATACTTACACATGTCAGAGACTTCAGAAGTGTTTCGTGTGGCCATGGGCGTCCAGGACTCCCATCCTTGAAACTTGTGAAGAGTGGCATCTAGGACTTCCGCATGAGCATGGAAGTTGTGCACTGATTGTTACACATGTTCTGGCCTCTCATCATGCCACTGAGTGTCCACGGGCGTCCAGGACTCCCGTGCGTGTAGCAATCACTGCCAATCAGCGCATATTGATACCTCCATGCTCACATGCTCGCCCATGGCCACAAGAGACACTTCTGGAGTCTCCGTGCATATAGTGATCAGCACCTACATGGGAGTCCTGGACTCCCATCCTTCAGACTCGGGAGCATGCGAAGCCATTGTGTGTCCATGGGTGTCTAGGTCCCCTGTGTGCATAGCAACCTCCATGCTCACAGAAGAATGGGAGTCCGGGACTCCCATGCAGGTGCTGATCACTATATACTTACATGTGTCGGAGACTTTAGACGTGTTTTGTGTAGTCATGGGCGTCCAGGACTCCCATCCTTGAGACTTGTGAAGAGTGACTGCCACTGACTAGTGTAGTGGACAATTTCCAATGGTGCCTGCCACATTAGAATCTCTTTGACAAGTCTCATTGAATGATAGCAGTTCAAGACTGGAATCCATGCATGTACTGACCTATGTTATTATTATATATGACTACAATCTGAGTATATATAATATGTATAGGAGTTCCTTACTCTTGGGATTGAGTGATGATGAGACTTGAGAGGTGGCCCATTAGGCCATGGGCGTCCAGGACTCCCATCAGCGAGAGTTGCTAGGAAGCCAATGAGACTCTAGCCTGATTTGAAATGAGCAGAAAGATTGAAAGGTTAGTCTTAACTTGCCTCATGCCCTCATTAATAAACTCAAGCAGTGTCAACTGCACTGGATTAGCTCTCGATCATTACTAATGGATAAGCATGCAGGTGTGTAAAGAGCTGTTGTTTGAGCAATGAGGGGAAAAGACAAGCAAGCAAGATTGTGAGGTGGAGCTTCGGGTATATATATTGAGTAGATCACAGGCTCAATATGACCATGGCAAATATTCATCACTGAGGGTCAGTATAATTTACTGATCACTAGTCCATCAGAGCTTCATACTATAAAGTTGGTATTGAAGGTTTATCATATAGTTGTGTTATAAATACATATTCTATACTTAACTTTCTGCTTAGTAATGCTTAGTCATATCATAGCACCTGATATGATATCACACATTCCAGAAGGTTTTGTTTTTTTTATTTTACTTATCTTTTATCAATGACATCATTCACTTGCTTGAAATCCTACAATCTCTGCCACTGAATAAAGGACATACCTGAAGAAATCAGATTTAATCTCTCTCTCTCCTGATTAGTTTTAGTTAGTATAAGATCCTGACTACAATGGCCTTCATCAATGACCTCATCCAGATGGCAATAGACTTACTTTCAGTACCAGTTTAGGGCAGGTCTGGATAAGCTATGCTAATTAATATGGTAACATGTCAACTAGTGTTCCAAAGATAGAGGTACAAGTCATGCTAAGGAGAAGAGAAAGGTATAAGCTCAAAAGAGGTCACGTGATGGCTGACTAAGCAGGTTATGTGACTGAATTTAATGCACATGTGTACTAAAGATAAAGAAATATAACAACATTAGTACAAAGACACAAAAATAGAACAAAGAGAAAGAATATAGTATCAAATATATCTCACAATCTAGATCAAACACTGTCAAATTGCAATTGTTCAATCCACAGCAAATTACCAAAACAATTTAGTGTTGAACACTTGTTGTCTCTTACCCCCTATCCTTGGAGGTCTAAATTCTTCTTCCACTTTCTTGTTCCTAAAATGGTGTTCATTCATTGCCACAAGGTCCTTTTGGTTCCACTCTGCTTGTCCCACAATTGCCACCAAGACATGATATGTACCCCAACAACAACCACATCTGTTATGGTTGTCAAAAGAGAGGTCATATTCATATTTGGCTACAATTTCCCACCAATCTGAATCACCATGATGGCCAAGCAAAGCAACAAGAGTCCAACTTGATCCTCAATTGAGGCAACATTGGGTTGTAGATGTTACACTTGGTCCGAGTTGGATCAAGAGTATCCTTGAGAGAAAGAAATAACTGGGGGGAGAGGGTACAGAGGAAGTCTTGAGAGTCAAGGGATCAAGACGACAATGAATTCTGAGGGTCAAGGGATCAGAGGTTCTGAAGTAAGTGCAAAGAGACAACTTTGGTAGCCCTTAGATGGTAAGGCTTCCTGGAAAGTCGAAGCATCCACTCAAGTGCAGGATGAGGTCACTCAGAGGGTTTAAAGGTCTGAGAATATATTCTATGACATATCTAGGATACTCGAGGAGGTCAAAGTTAGAGAAAAGGACTATCTCAACAATGTTATGTTTAAATAGGTAAAGAGAACAAAAAAGGAACGATTGGTGATTGGTTAGAAAAATATGGTGTGATGGAACCCTATGGAAGGGTATGGAATAGGTAGGTAACCCATGACACGTAAGCGTAAGAAGTTATGGGTGACTAGTCATACAAAGAAAAGAACAAGCTTGATAACCTTCCTATTGTTGCAATTCTTAGCAAGAACAGTTGACTTGGACATAATTTCTCCTACTTACTCAACTCTTAGATAATGGTAGTACAACCTCTGTTTGCTCTTCTCCATTCCCTTTATCTTAATATATATAAAAATACAAAAGAACCTAAAATAGTTTTTTTTTTTTGTTCTCTTCCTGGAATTCCTAATCTGAATGTAGTATCCTTATTAGATGTCACTGCAAATATAACAATATGGTGCTCAATTCTGGAGTAACAAATATATATATCAATTAAGAGAGGCTCAGGTTGGGAAAATGGGAAAATCCAAAAGAGTAATGGCACTCTATATCATTCCATTTTTTTGACATCAAATTAACTTCTTTCTTGATTTTTCTGAGTTTTCTTAATTTCAGAGAAAGTCATGTCATGGTGATGATGAATTGAATAAAATGGTGCAGTATTCTGATATGTTCTGTATTGCTCTGCTTCACTCTGATCCTGTGCCAGGAGCCAATTCTCTGCACCCAAGGGCATCCAGAACACCCTTCAATGCATCAAACATCTTGTTTGGAAGATCAAGGGCAGTGGTTAACTCTACCACTGCACATCCATGGGAGTGTCTTCTAATCTCACAGATCAACAATGATTAGAGAAGTAATAACTTTGAGTTATCTGCTTCTTCTCTTTGTCTTCTTCTTTCTCCTTATATACATCCTCTACTCTTGGGAATATCCAAACTGCCCAGATGGAGACCAGCACGATCACAACTTGTTTTCAATGCTACTTGGTAACTAGGAAGCCAATGAGACTCTAGCCTGATTTGAGATGAGCAGAAAGATTAAAAGGTTAGTCTAAACTCAAGCAGTGTCAACTGCACTGGATTAGCTCTCAATTATTAGGATAAGCACGCAGGTGTGTGAAGAGCTGTTAACAGTTCCATCCACATTATAGACAAGGACATCTATTTCTAGAGGTTTTAGAGGGAGTCATTGGGTTTTTGCCCAGGCTGTGTCTACAAAGATTTCATTTGTGCCACTATCCAAGAGTGCATTAATGGCAATGTTTTTGTTTCTTGTGATTATTTCAATTTTTAGAAATAGTTTTATTAGTGTTTAAGGTGTGCACTTTTTCCTCAGTCAGGCTTAGAGGGGAATTACTTTGTATGTCTTTGAAAGTATGTCATCTGGTAGGCTACCACAATGAGATGACAAGGAAGGAAGAATCAAGAGAAATATCAATATCTAAAATAGAGAAGTAATTGAAAGAAGAAGTAGAATTTGTACTAGCACTATCTGAGTACATAAAGAATCAAAAGAGGAGTCATTGTGTAATTTTAGAAGGGGCAGTACACTATCCAATGTGGTCACCTTTATTTGAAGCATCTGTAACTAATTTGTTCTTGAAGTAGAACTTGATGGCTTCAATCTCTTGCAGGATGTCTGTCAATGCCACAGTTAAAGCAGCCTTGTGACATCTTTTGAACATTCCTATTTTTGTCTTTGTCTTTGTCTTTGTTCATGGCATCTACATCTGGCATTTGGGTCCCAATTGCCTTGTTTCAAACCTTTGAATGGCATTAGCAACTGATGTGATTTTGGGGAGATAATTTTCCACTGTTTCTTGGAGAGATTCCACCATGAAAATGTGCTTCATGATGTCAGTGCAGATATTTTCTGCTAGAAGGAATATTCTCATATAGTCCTTACACCTTGCTTTATTATCATCTATTAGGTTATGAGTGCTCTTGCTGCATGCCTAGGGATGGTTTGAACCTTACCATCATCTATTTTATGATAAAGGATTGCATCTTCTTCAAATTTCTTCATCACTGTATTATGGGCCCAAGCACCAGTACCATTCTTGTCCTTATTTTTGGTGGACCCAATTCTTATCAGCATTGCCAGGGTGTAGTTATCTGGCATTATGAAGGCTTCTTTGTTCATTTTGAGGTAGACCTGCATTTTGGTCCACCAATCATTGAATCTGTTGTATGATCCATCAAAGTTTACAAGGTCTGGGCACATTTTGACCTGTTTAATGAGCCTTAAATTTGTCCTTGTTGCTATGGTGGCTTCTGCTGCTTTGGCCCTTTCTATGGCAGCATCAGCCATGTTGTCTGCTGTGCCCACTATACTTGTGTGGAGAGTGCTTCTTGCAAAGCTATTAGCTGCTGCTGCAGCAAGACAAGCTAATTGGCAAAGTCAGGTTGACTTTATTTTGGTTCTATTGCAAAAGAGGATTTGAGATGGTAGAGGAGATCAGGTATTCTACATGTGACTGGTAGAGATTTATTTTACAATCAATGGTAATAAGATGATTTCCTCAGAGATATTTTAGAATTTCTTTTGTGACTTCAAGATTGAATGTACCAGACAAGTGTAGTGAGAGTGCAGTAAAATACCAAATAAAATGTAGCAAAAATGTAGTGAAATGTGTAGGAAACAAAGAGTAGGGACATAGATAGTAAAGTGTAGTGGAATATATAGTGAAGTATACCAAGAAGTATAGTGAAAAGTGTAATAGACTATCAATGGAAGTGTAGTAAGAGTGTAGTAGTAATATGGGTTAGTTAGGTAACTTAAGTGTAGGAAGATGTGTAGTCAAAAGTGCAGTACAGTTGTATCTACACAGTGTAGTGAAATATGTAGTAAAGTATACCAAAAAGTGTAGTAAGAAGTGTAGTGACATGTGGGTAGTAAAGTGTAGGAAAATATGTGTAGTTGACTATCATAGAATGTGTAGCAAAGTGTTCCAACAAAGTGAAGTGAAATGTAGTAAAATATACCACAAAGTAGGTCAATTGTAGGCAAATTGTGTAGTGTAAAGTGTAAAATGTACTGAAAAAGTGTAATGACAAGTTAAGTGTAGCTTTGGATAGTACACTTTTTGCTACACTTTGCTACACTTTGCTACACTTTCCACTACACTTTGTCAAGAACACTTGACTACTCTTTTTGCTACAATTTGTAAAGTCACAAGTGTAGCAGAAAGTCTAGTACAGTATATCAACAAAGTGGTGTAATCAAAAGTGTAGTAAAAGTGTAGCAGTAAAGTATACCAATCCAGCAATAGCAGTAATAATTGGTTTTCAAGTTGGTTTGCCATCTATTGGATATACAAGTGCACTGGGGCCTTCGGACGTGTAGCTACTATCAGTAAAGAGTTGTGTAGTCACTGTATTGAAGTTGGCTGATTGTTCCTCGGATGTTGGCATGTTCTGGCACCTTGGTGATCCAAGAACATATCAACATGGGTCCCCATGGCTTATTCTACAACAATCTGGCAATTCTGGTTCTGCTCAATTCGTCGCAGTTTAAGTTTTGCAAGATGACAAAGTGTTGCAAGTTAGTACAATGCGATAACTTGATGTGATAACTTGGACAGCACCATGCTGACATGGCCACAGTGACAACATGCCTTTGCCCACTATGCATTACTCTGTTGTCAGGACTCATCGTGCTCATCAAGGATGGCGGCAGTCAGTGATCACCACACATATATTATAGCCGCACTACCCGTCGGACAGCATCCTTGGTGAGCTTGAACCTTGTACTGTCCCCACTGTGGTGATGATGCACTGATGGTGTGTTTGCATTTTCGGCCCTCAGATGAGGCAGCCTCACAAACCATTCACTCTGCACAGTAAGCTGTGCTGGGCCCACGCCAATGTTGAGGTGAGCTCACCACGACACTGCAAGCCACTGCATAGGTGAATTGCAAGTTGTTCAAGCAGAGCTGAGTGCTAGTGTTGAGCCTCGCATTGCATGACGCACGCTGTGTCCATCTTGCCAATCATGATCGAAAGCGGTGCGATGCAGCTGTGCATAGTAAGTACAGCCAGTGGTATCTCCCACATAATATATTAGATATCCTCCTCATTTACTACAGGCAATACTGGCCACAATTTCTTGCACCAGGAAAATCAGAGAAAGGCCATATGATGGACTTACTGCTGATATTGCAGATCATATTGCAGATGATGCCAGTCAAGATGTCTATATTAGGAGGATCAATACATCAGAAGTTTATCTGGATATGCTACAGTCCCTGAAAAGCATAGATTGTGATCTCAAATAGTATGCAGTCAGTTGGGAAATCAGCATGATGATGTAGTATAGACTATATTTTCAGGAGAATCCATCAATATATCCAGATTGTGCTAGATTTTGATGGCTGCAAAACCACCAAGTCTATATTTATCCCAAACACCATAGGAATGTTTCTTGGCCTTGGCTTTGTAAATATTATTGGCAAGATTACACTCTTGTATGAATCAAGGATTGCAGGAGTAGGTGTCCTTGTCCAGGACAAATATTGAAGAGTTGTCATTGGAATAGACTGTCTCATAAGCCTGATTATATCAGCTTCGAGAGCATATCTGAGTTCTTCAAGCTCTTTCCTGGCTCTCAACTGGAATTCCTCCATATCATTCTAGAATGCATGTAGAATGAATGTTGCTATAGCTAAATCCAAATT
Organism: Leccinum arenicola; assembly: GCA_038092295.1. NCBI lineage: Eukaryota > Fungi > Basidiomycota > Agaricomycetes > Boletales > Boletaceae > Leccinum > Leccinum arenicola. Next base: position 10,213 of record JBBPQC010000241.1, read on the forward strand.
CTCCAAACAAATGTTCTGTCTAATTCAGATGGAATGTAACACCAAGATCTACATGCGATCGGTCATGTAATTCCAGTTCAAGGCAGGAAATTTCATCAAAAGAGATTCAAGTGGAGAGAATGTCTTTGTCCATATTTGATACCTTTAGCTTCCATGATGAAAAAGAAGGATCCAAAGATTGTGGGCTGGTAATCAGCAGCAAAGGGTGGAACTTGAAGATACTAAGGGAATAATTGCTTATAACAATGTAGCTTGTAGGGTTATAAGGAGGATCATAGCCATCTAGCATGCCCATTGCCACAATATGATCCAAAATATAAAGAGGATCCTCAAGATAAAATATCTGATGGAAGTTGGAAATTATTTCTTCAGATATAGTCTCTAAACATGTACATATAATGAATGGATTGATACTATATTTCAACCTATATTTTGGTTTTATATTTTAGTTTTACATTCTCATTGAATTATATAGATCTAGATAAATCTTCTATGAGAGCATAACATTTGACTTTGTTTGACTTTGTTCAACAATGTTCAGCTCTTGAACATATTCAGCCTCTTTGATTTTATTCAAAGTATATTCATTGAAACTGTGGTTAACAATATGAGCACTACAAGCATCACTCAGCCTCCTGAATAGCAAGGCAAATGAGTCTGCTATGGTCTCCATTATATTATGGATATGTCCATGAAGCCATAGACCTGTGGTAGGCATTTGTTCCACTTCAGTAACAAAATATTCCTATGATTCACCATCTCCCAGTCTGATGCCAACATCTAGTACCAATCCATGATGAAATAACTTGTAGGTGCTGCAATGTGGGAATATTTGATCTAGTATTTCATACTTGCTCAACAGGTGGCCATTCTACTCAGATGCCAGTTGACTGGGATTGAGTATAACATCTCAAAATTGATTCCAAGACATGTACATGATGTAGAATACATTTATGTTGTCCCATTCATGTACTCTGAGCATGAACCATACCTCAAAATGATGATAAACATCTGCTGAACTGCATTAATATGAAAACCCTCTCATTCGTTTACCAGCACCAGCACTCTATTCTTTGTAGTCCTGCAGCTTCTTCAAGTCCTTGATGGAATTGTATTGTTCATGTATGATACTGTAGTGAAATCATTCTCATTGTATCCTTTCCAATATACTAGCTATTGGAATCCACGACCAATGGAGTGAGAATCAACAATGTAATCAACCTCAAACTCTTCAGTGCCTTCATCATTGACAAGCACAGGACCAGATGAACGACCTATAATTCAATGTATGATTTGACTCGAGAGACATTGACAGTGTGTTGAGCTTTCACAAAATCGGGGAAAAGTAATCTCATGCTATTTGTATGAACTTCTACAATCTGGTAAGGACTGATCTAGTGTTCAATTAATTTGCACAATGGACGCTCATCCAGAGTGAGGTGCTCAGTACTGAGTCACACGAGATCTCCTATTTTGTACTCCAGTGATGTTGATCAATATTTGTCTGCCTGCAGTTTCATTTGTTCATGTGTTCACTAAAGCGTGTCTTTAGCCTTTTGAAGATTTGCTTTCATGTTATCTACAAATGATTTCACTGCTGGAGCTTTTAAAGATGTTGGTTGGAAACCAAAATGTGGGGCAAATGTTTTAGTCAACTTTTTTTGGGGAGAAGCCAGTTGCAGATGAGTAAGTGTTGTGAAAGTTAAACTGGGTGATGGCAAGCCATTCGACCCATTGATCTTGTTTTTCAGCAATGAAAAGGCAGAGATACTGAGTCAGTTCGCAATTAACGTGCTCCATTTGTCCATCGGTGTGAGGGTGGTATGCTGTGGACATCTTCTTTTCTATTTTTAATAACTTCAGCAGATCCACCATCATTTGACTGGCACATTGTGGTCTGTGATCGGAGACAAGAGAGTTGGGAAGTCCATTAGACATAATCATCTTCATGATTGGGCACAAAGGCTACTTCTTTGGAGAATTGATCTACCACTATTAATACACTGTCCCAGCCATGAGAAAATGGAAAGCTAGTAATGAAGTCAGCTAACACATTTTTCTAGGGTTCCTCTGGGAGTTCTAAGGGTTGGAGTTTTCCAGCTGGCAGAAGGTTTGTGGGCTTTATACACACATAGCACTCACAAGATTTGCAATATTCATAGATGTTTTTTTTGGCTCTTGGCCAAGAGTAATATCACATAAGAAAGTCCTGTGTCTTTTCAGCACATTTATGACCAAAGATTGGGTGATCGTGGAATTGTATCATCACATCATGGCAGAGTTCTCTGGAGACCCAAATTTTATTGTTATAATAATATAATCCTTCATGAAGGATCGACCCATCTGGACATGTGCAACCAGAATGCAATGATGTGATTTCTTCTAGAGATCTAATGTGGGATTCTGGTATGAACATCATTTGTTTATTATCGTCCTTGAAGCCAATCATGTGACTTCTCTTCTAGAAAGGGCATTGGCTTTCCCCATTGTGTTGTAAATCACTGGTCTAGACTGACCGACCGATCCCAGTCCAGAGCACAGTCTGTCTCTCCAACACATCAGATTAAGACCGGACATACCGCAACCCAGACTAAGGTCAAGTGACTCACCTCTTTGCCCTCGACACCTAGAACATTACATCATTATATCACTATATCATCACCACTATCATTACATTGCTAACCACTCCTTTATATCATTATGTAGACATTCCGTTACTTAGAATATATGTAGGTAATGGTAATGCCTCATGTAGTCCGGCTGTAAGTAGAATAGTCCTATTGTATAAATACTCGAGTCAGTCATAGCTGGTAGACCCAGCTTTGACCTCTTGAGCTTTAAGCCAAAGTCTTTCGCTGAAGGCAACCTCTATCCAATAAGGACTATGGCACCTCAACAAGGGGACAAGGACTTAGAAGGGGGAATATGTAGGTTAGAGGGAATCCAACCAGAACAAGACTGGCTCGTTCGGTTGCTGCATTCAAGTATTTATACTACTGACATGTGCGCACAGACTAGCTTAGGGCCGGTCTGGATAAGCAGTGCTAATCTAATAAGGTAAGAGCTCACCGAGTGCTACCAAGATAAGTCATGTGACCGATGGCTGTGCAGGTCATGTGACTTGAGAAAGTGAAAGACGATGATAAACACTTATGTAAGCAGTTACGTGATGCTGACTAAGCAGGTCACGTGACTTTGAGAAATGGAAAATGAAGAGGTTTGTAACATTACCCCCCTACTAGGCTTGAGATTCCAGATCAAGCGGAGGTAGAACCAGAAGTGAAATTAATGATAGGAGTTGAAAAAAGACTATCAAACAGGGCATGATTCATTTTCAGGCATTGAGGAGCTGAAGGTTGACGGCGGTGGAAGTCATTTATAGCTAACTGGGCTTTCTTCAATCCAGAGGCAGGTTCCCAAGTTCTGTTACTTTTATCATATCCTTTCCAATGTACTAGATATTGGAATCCGCGACCAATAGAACAAGAATCGACAATGTAATCGACCTCAAACTCTTTGGTGCCTTCATCATTGATGAGCAGCAGTCCAGGTCAGACAACTGGTTGTCCCGGTAAGGGTTCAATATAGGGTTTGACTTGACAGACATTGATGATGTGTCGAGCTTTCACGGATTTGGAGAAGAGTAATCCCACGCTATTGGTATGAACTGCTATGATTTGGTAAGGACCAATCTAGTGTTCCGTTAATTTATGTGATGGGTGCTCGTCAAGAGTGAGGTGTTCAGTACTAAGCCAAACAAGATCTCCGATTTTGTACTCCAGAGTGGTGGATTGATGTTTATCTGCCTGCAGTTTCATTCGTTCCTGTGTTTGCTGAAGCACGTCTTTTAGCCTTTTCTAGATTGGCTTTCATGTCATCAGCAAACTCCTTAGCGGCCGGAGCTTTTACTGATGTTGGTTCAAAACCAAGACGAGGGGCGAATGTTTTAGTCAACTGGAAAGGGGTAAACCCAGTTGCAGACGAGCGAGTGTTATTGAAATTAAACTGAGTGATGGCAAGCCATTCGACCCATTTATCTTGTTTTTCTGCAGTGAAAAGGCAGAGGTACTGATTGAGTTCGCGATTAACATGCTCCATTTGTCCGTCGGTTTGGGGATGATATGCCGTGGACATCTTCTTTTCAATTTTTAATAATTTGAGCAGATCTACCATCATTTGGCTGGCAAATTGGGGTCCGCGATCAGAAACAAGGGAATCAGGAAGTCTGTAATGCTTCCAAACGTAGTCTCTATACAGCTCAGCTGTTCCTTTTGATGTAATGGTTTTCATGGTGGGCACAAAGGCCATTTCTTTGGAGAATCGATCTACCACTACTAACATGCTGTCAAAGCTGTGGGACAATGGGAAGGCTGGTAATGAAGTCAGCTGACAAATTTTTCCAGGGTCCTTCAGGCACTTCCAAGAGTTGTAATTTTCCGGCTGGTGGAAGATTCATAGGTTTCATGTGAGCACAGCGCTCACAAGCTTTACAATATTCCTGTATGTCCTTCTTAGCTCCTGGCCAAGAGTAATATCTCATGAGGGAGTCTTGTGTCTTTTCGGCACCTTTGTGTCTGAAGATCAGGTGATCGTAGAATTGTGTCATCACATCATGGCGAAGTTCTTTTGGAATCCAGAGTTTATCGCTATAATGATATAATCCTTCACGGAGGATCGACCCATCTGGCAATGTGCAACCAGATTGCGAGGATTTTATTTTATCAAATAGGGTGATCTCTTTGAGAGATCTGATATGAGATTCCGGTATGAATGTCATTTGTTTGTTGTCATTCTCAATACCAATCATGTGATTTTCTCTTCTGGAGAGGGCTTTGGCTTTTCCCATTGAGGTACCGGGTTTATTCACGAGAGTATAATCAAATCGGGAGAGGTACTGAGCCCATCTCGCTTGTTATCAATTCAGATCTTGACTCTTCATGAAGTACTAGAGGTTTTTGTGATCCGTCCAGATCTCGAAGTTGTGTCTAGCACCTTCCAAATAGTGTCTCTATTGCTCTAGCGCTAAGATAATCACAAGCATCTCTTTATCAGCGATGGGATAATTGTACTGTTCAAGAGTCATGAAGTGTGACATAAACACCACAGGGTGCCACTTGTCATTTTTCAGGGATGAAAGTACAGCTCCTATTGCAAAGTCCAAGGCATCACATTCAACACGATAAGGGGTCATGTCATCTGGATATGCCAATACAGAGGCAGAGGTGAATCTATTTTTGAGTGTTTCAAATGCTTTCTGTTGAGCCATGTCCCATTTCCAGGGTTGATCTTTCTTTGTTAAGTCATGTAAGGGCCTTGCTTCTAGGCTATAATTGATGATGAAGCAGCGATAGAAGTTGGCTAAACCCAAGAAGCTTCTCATGGCTTTTACATTTGTGGAGACTGGCCACTTAGCAATACCATCGAGTTTTTCAGCATTCATGGAGATTCCCTCGCAGGAGATGTCCATGCCTAACATGTCAACTTTTTGTACTCCGAAGAAGCACTTTTCGGGTTTCACGAACAAGTCGTTCTTTCTGAGTCTCTCTAAGACTTTCTTAACCATTTCCTGATGGTGTTTCATATCTCCATTGATAAAGATCAATAGATTATCAATATAAATAATGATGATCCCATCCATATCTGCGAAGATGTCATTCATCATGTTTTGGAACGTGGCCAGGGAATTACACATCCCAAAATACATCACAGTGGGTTCATAGGTGCTGAGATGGCAGATGAAGGCTCCTTTTCATTCGTCTCCTTCTTTGATTCTCACGTTGTTGTAACCCCAATGGAGATCCATTTTGGTGAAGATCTTGCTTCCTTTTAATTTATCGACAATTGAGCCAATGAGGGGGAGAGGGTAATTATTTTTGATGGTTCCCTCGTTTAGATACCTATAATCCATGACCATTCGCTTTTTACCATCCTTTTTAGGGATAAAGAACATGGGTGAGGTCTGCAGAGACTTCGAAGGTCTGATGTAACCTTTGTTCAATTGGTCTTCTATGAAGGCTTTGACTTCATCCTGTTCTACAGGGTTGAGGGGAATTAATCTACCCTTTTTTGGCTTAAAGTCTGGCTTCAGATCTACAGCATGATCCCATGTTTTCTTTTCGGGCATGCATTGGCTAGCCTTCTTTGAAAAGATGTCAAGATATTCGTGATATGCCTCAGGCACTAATTTGAAGGCTTCTTCAGGTTCTATTCCATCCGAAGGTTCTTTTCCTAACCCTTGAACTCTATAGGAATGATTGATCTCTGATTCATCCAATTGAGATTCATAGATTGTGTACATTCAGTGCTTGGCAAGAGGGGGGACATTGATTTAATTTGACTGTCCCTTGCACCCAATCAATCAAAGGATTGTGTTCACATAGCCAGGTGTATCCCAGGATCATTTGGTTTCGTCCTAGGTTGGTCACATCGGGTGTGATTTTCTCGTGATGTCCTTGGAAATCAATGATTAGGTCGATGGTGTAGGCAATGCCTCCTGATGAGTTGACCGTGCCATCGATATTGTAGACTAGTACCACCAGTTCTAAGGATTTTAGGGGTATATATTGGGCTTTGGCCCATTCAGTATCTATGAAAACTCCATTTGCTCCACTATCTAAAAGTGCTGATACTTCAATGTTTGTGTTTTTTGTAACTTTATCTATTTTTAAGATTAGTTCCCTAAGTGGGCGCATAGTGTGGACTTTTTGCTCAGTCAGGATCTGAGGAGGGTAACTATTTTTATTTTCTTGGTAAGCCAAATTAAGCCTCCCTTCCCGGGGAGCACGCTCTTTTGAGATCGTGGCTTCAGTTGTGTCATCTGGTAGGATACTACTTCGAGATGACAAAGAATCAAGAGAAACATCACTATCTAATACATTGAAATGATTAAAAGAAGAAAGAGAAGGAGAAAGAGAATTTGTACTAGCACTATCTAGGCGTCAAGTATGAGAGTTCGTTCATCAGCAAATCAGTAATTTATAGACAGTGTGTCACACAAATTACCTCATATTACAGCATCAGACAGTCACACAGCTGTCATATAGTGGTCCAGGACACGGCACATAGGCACACACTATGTCACAAGTCCGCAATTAGCCGACTGGGACCGACAGCCGAGCCACAGCCACATAGACTCAGCAGTAGTACAGTAGTGTAGCATTAAATCCTAACAAAGTGTAGCTTACATTTCCTAATACACTGGACTTAGCGATTTTCAACGATGTCACGACGGTACGTGACCTTGGTTGGAACTTGGAAATGGCACCGCTCTCTGCTCCCTCCTGCCCTAACATATCCAAACGGATGAACACGCACGCCCGACACCATCCCATCCCACAGTGTCTGTCCCTGTCCCTCTCCCTTACATACCCCAGACGTGTTGTCTTGGGGTCCAACGAGGACAACGTGATGACGAACCATCCTCGTCCCGGATCGGTGTCCCCTTCCTCTCCCTCTCCCTGCACACATCGACAATGTGACGACTGCCGCGACGACAACAGATGGACGGCGACCCGTTCGTGTCTCCTCTCCCTCTCCCTCCCTCTCCCTCTCCTGGACATGTTGACAATGCGACGACAACGGGATGACGACAATGAACGACAACGGCGCAATGTGGTCCGTCCACGTCTCCTCCCTCTCCCTCCTCTCCCTCTCCCTCCTCTCCCTCTCCTTCTCCTGCATGCACGCCAACAGCGCAACGACACTGACAATGCAATGCATCAATGTGCCCACGACACGATGACGACACATCCACGCATCTGCATCCGTGTCTCCTCCCTCTCCCTCCCTCTCCCTCCCTCCCTCTCCCTCCTTCATCTCTCTCTCTCCCTCATCTCTCTCTCCCTCCCTCATCTCTCTCTCCCTCCCTCATCTCCTCCTCCCTCCCCCTCATCATCCCTCCCTCACCCTCACCCTCACCCTCATCTCTCTCTTGCACGCATGCCAGCGGTGTGACGACGGCTACACGACAGCATACCACGATGATGACGCGACGCGGCACCGTGACGAGACGGACTGTGACATGACGTCAGTACCGCGACCACGACAACTCGACTTCAGCAACACCTCAACGACACGGCATGTCACGGTAACACTGCAGACCGGGACCGCAATGAGGATGAGGACAGGTAGGGTGGGGAGACGGTACCGCGACGATGACGCAACGTCCACCACACCATAACGAGGATGACGTGCCATGGCAAAACGGTGAGGATGGTGAGAACGGCGAGACAGCACGGCGTTGGCGACACCGCAGACTGCAGTGACAACGACAACGACGACAACACGGCGACGTTGCAACAGCAATGACGATGACGAAGACAACGACGGCGGGTCACAGCAGAACAACAAGGACGGAGAGGACAGCACGACATCAGCGACACGGTGACAAGGACGACGACGCGATGGGTGGCGTCAGCAACACTGCGGTACCACGACCACAATGACGACGACGACATGGGAGAATTGCAACAGCAACGACGATGGGTCACGATGAAACGACGAGGATGGCACGGCATCGACGACACGACGATGATGCGGTGTCTGCAACGAGGATGAGGATGGCAGCAGCACGTCACGGTGAAACGACGAGGAGAAGGATGACGCACACGGACATAGTATATATATTTTTATTTACGTCCTGTACCTACGTAGTTTACAAATGATATTGAGAATGTTTAAAAAAGAAAAAAAAAAAAAAAAAAAAAAAAAAAAAAAAAAAAAAAACCATCGAATCTTGTGGATCGTGTGGTCGCTGTGGTGCTCTACAGCGGGGGAGTACTGTACAGGATTACTGAATTAGTACAGCCTGTGGTCCTGTAAACGGGCTGTACTGTCACTGCACAGACGGAGACCCTCTTGTAACACTGTGACCACTGTGACGTGCTGTGCAGCACTGCACAGCTCCTTACCGATTTGCTGATGTTAGTAAACTATTTTTTTGTTTTTTGAGAGGAGGAGATGCCATACCCGATATGGTCTCCCTTACTCTTTTCCCTGAGTCACATCGAGATCTTGGAAATAAGCCTGAGCGGCTTCTAAGTCCATTCCTTGTATCGCCTTAACCCAGTTAGGCAATTGTGGGGTTTGTTGGTTTGGTGATGCAGTTCCTTCTGCAGCCCTTATGTTCTTGGATTTGAATTTTGGACATTCCTTTCTATGTCCACCTCTAGAAAATCCACAATCTTTACAACCTGCTCTTGTAGATAGGTTACGAAGTTTTGGTTGTGTACCTTGTGTAAGATGGCGAGTTCTTCCTGGGAAATCTGAGGGGTCCAGGAATTTGTGGTATGGAAGGTTTCTTCAGTTGCTTCCCAATCTTTGTTATCGGTTTTTAAAGTTTTGACTTCCCACAGATCAGGTTCAGAGGCACAGTGGTAGTCAGGGGATAGGAAGCTGAGTTTGAACTCTTTTCCAGTGAAGGTCAATTCGAGGTGATAACCTTCTAAGAATCTTGGTTCAATAGGTGGTGGAAGAGGTAGGTGAGGACGGTGAAACAATAGAGGAACGTAAAGGTTCTGATGAGGATAATGAGGGTAATGCTCATATAACGAGGAGGATCTCACAGGGAGTCATGTCACTCAGATCTGAAAGAAAAATCTTCTTCGGTACTGAGGGTCATGTCATGGGCACGACTTTCTGGTGGAGGGAACCGGGGTGTGCACGCAGGCAATATCTGTTTTCTGTCAAGCAGATTGGTAGGTAATACCAATGGATTGTTTAGGTTATATCATGCACAACCTCGATAACAATTACGCTCGTTCGAAAGCGTGTGCTGACCCACTATGCACAGGGTAGGGATTGATACTATTAGAAGTGACTAGCCATGTCCTCTCAAATGAGGTCAAAGTGCTAGCAAAGCAAACTTCTTTAAGGGATGTACAGTCCCACAATACAATTTGTAGACTAAGGGTTCGCAATCCCCTAGACGGTAACCTGGTCAAGGGTTCTCTGTAGCCTCTGATGTGAGGGGTCTCCCTTATGTCTAGGATCCGACAATGACGAAACGGTTTAGAAGCAAAGTGTTTGTCACGATGTACTGGTGACGAGTGAGGTGGGATAGAAAAAAATCTTGTTCTTATGAAGGCAACCTCTATCCAATAAGGACTATGGCACCTCAACAAGGGGACAAGGACTTAGAAGGGGGAATATGTAGGTTAGAGGGAATCCAACCAGAACAAGACTGGCTTGTTCGGTTGCTGCATTCAAGTATTTATACTATAACATGTGCGCACAGACCAGCTTAGGGCCGGTCTGGATCAGCAGTGCTAATCTAATAAGGTAAGAGCTCACCAAGTGCTACCAAGATAAGTCATGTGACCGAGTGCTATCAAGATAAGTTATGTGACCAATGGCTGTGCAGGTCATGTGACTTGAGAAAGTGAAAAGTGAAAGATGAAGATAAACACTTATGTAAGCAGTTACGTGATGCTGACTAAGCAGGTCACATGACTTTGATAAGTGGAAAATGAAGAGGTTTGTAACATTCGCTTCATCCTTCATTTTTTCATCTTTCCAAGTGTTAGTGTCAGCCCCCGAGTGGTAGTCTGCTAGTCCACCAGACTTTGGTTACATCACATTGAGGTACCAGGTTGATTCACAAGAGTGTAATCAAATTGGGATAGGTAAAGTTGAGCCCATTGTGCTTGCTGACAATTTAGATCCTAACTCTTCATGAAGTACTGGAGGTTTTTATGATCCATGCAGATCTCAAAGTTGTGTCTAGCACCTTCTAAATAGTGCCTCCATTGCTCAAGCACTAAGATAATCACGAGCATTTCCTTATCAGCAATAGGATAGTTGCACTGTTCAGGAGTTATTGAATCATTTGTCAAAATTTCAAAAAGGAAAGTACAGCTCCTGTTGCAAAGTCTGAAGCATCACATTTGACACAATAGGGGGTCGTGTCATCCAGATAGATCAATACAGGTGTAGTACTGAATCTCCTTTTAAGTGTGTTGAATACTTTTTGTTGAGCTATTTTGATGTGGACGGGCCATTTTAGCAATGCCATTGAGTTTTTCAGCATTCATTATAAAAATAATGACTAATCATGGTAGGTTTGTAGACTCCAAGATAACATATGAAGGCTCCTTTCCATTCATCTCCTTCTTTAATTCTCATGTTGTTGTAACCCCAATGGAGGTCCATCTTGCTGAAGATCTTGCTTCCTCTTAATTTATTGACAATAGGGTAATTGTTTTTGATAGTTTCCTGATTCAAAGTTTGGGGTAACTTTAAAGGTCAGATAGACTTCATCCTGCTCTACAGGGTTCAGGTTTACCAAATGAACAGCCTCAGTGCACACCAAATAGCAAGATCACTGGAAGCTAATCCGATCACATCCAAATCATCAGTACACTATCCAACACGGCATCCAGAAATGACCTATCAAAAACTATCATGATTTTAAGCCTTGTCCCTGTATGTGGTGACTGCAGGATCAGCATAAACAGACTCCATCAACTTGTGATCTACAAGAAGTTAATATTGAAAGGAAAACACCCACAACTCCTACAAGATCACTATTTCATTGTCTAGAATATTGCGGAAATCTTTGGTGTGCCATAATAAGAAATGAAAATGGAGGGCTTCAGGAACCTGGCATTGAAGGACTTGAAATTTCTTCTTCAACTTTTCTAGGAAATCCAGTGCATATGGAATTTGCCCATGAATTTTGGTGAGGGGTTATGAGAGCCACCACTTTAAGATGTTGACACAAGAATATACATAAGCTGTACTGAGGTAAATTTCACTGCTGGAAAACAAAATGGGAAGTATGCACATTTTGCAATTTGATCATGTAACCTCCCATCTCATGAAGAAATGGATTGTGTCACAGCTTTTCCAACTTGGTCTATGACAAGGAAAAAGATCTTCTCAGCAATTTTGGGGAGCAAAAAGCAAACATCTGGTGGAGCACATGAAAAGGGGATGAAGGGCACTGAGATAAACCAGCAGACATGTTTGTAGGACCAGGTGTTTGCACAAGAGATTGAGCTTTGGCTTGGGAGTACTGCTGCCACTTATTCCAGGTTTCATGTGGCAGGATTCCAGGAAATCCAACCGGTGGACAAATATAAGTGCAAGCCTTTCCTCCAAATGCCGGGGTCAGCAGTGGCAGGTCATGTAATAATGTGGCATCAGACTCGTTCAAACATGTAAGTGGAATCAGCTGATACTTATTGATCTGGAAGTGAGAACACATTGGCAATTATGCCTCTTTAAGTATCAGCCATGTCACATCTTGACCAAATACCTGATGTCGGAGAAGCATGGTGATGGTAGCCCGGGATCTTCTGATGAGTATGGTGAGAGTGACTTATAGATCAGACGAGAGTGAGGTGGGGGCAGAGCGTATGGTAGAACTCTTGCCTCTGCCCCCTTTGTTGCTTGGTCTTTTATACTATGCTACTGTATTGCTATGTAATCATTACTAACGGATAACTGATGTTCTCCTCGAGGGGCTTTGGCCTCCTCGAGGAGCTCGCGTCTATTCTCGGATCATGTGGGTCACATGCAGCTTGTCCGCTGCTCATCCTAATGGATGCTTGACACTCCCCCTCAAGCTGTATGGAGCCCAAGTCCTCAGGAATGCAGCTCATGCTTAGCACGTGGCAGGGCCTTTGTAAAGATGTCCGCCGTCATGTCGTCTGTGCAACAGTAGACAAGTGTGATCCATCCTATTTTAATCTGCCATCATATGTGCAGATTATGTAAGTCGAAGTATTTCACCCGTTTGTGAAACTGGGCATTCGTAGCAATTGCAATAGTGGACTGATTGTCGCCGTACAATATAGTGGCTTTCTTAGGCATGTAGCCAATCTTGGTATAGAGATTTCTGAGCCAAATGATGACCTTGCTCGCCTGTGCCATAGACGTGAACTCTGCTTCGGCCGTAGAGAGCACGGTTGTGTTCTCACACTTGGAAGTCCAAGCTATTGCGCCTCCATTCAAAATAAAGATGTTGCCGCTCATCAAACTAAGGTCGCTGTTAGTCACAAAGCTCACATCCGCATACCCGTAAAATTCTTGGGTCGCATTGTTTCTGCCATAGATAATCCCAAGATCCTTGGTCCCCTTAAGGTACCTAAGCACGTGCTTAGCAGCTGTCCAATGGGCCAGGTTGGGATTTTTATTGAACGAGCAGAGTTTATTCACTGTGTATGCGATATCGGAACGCGTGCCTATTGTGGCATACATTAGTTCAGATGCAAATGTGGAGTTGTAACCTCAGCAGTCAATGCCGAATAGTCAATGTCAAATGACATTGATGCATAGTGATTTAAAGTCTGGTTCAGTCCAGTTGTTTAACTTTTCCAGAAAGCAACCAGTCCAGACTGGTGTAAAATTGATTCAAAATTATGCCAGAGCAGATCACAACCAATGGAAACCGGTCTGCAACAATTGCACACCAGTTGCAAGACCAGTTAAGACCAGTTTTTCAAGAAACCAGTCTTGTGATTCTAGCACATGACTTTGGCACTTAGCAGTGGCTGTGTCAGAGGTAGTACAAAATTGTGCCATTTATCTGAGCTAATAATCATGTAATTCAGATAAGAGCTGGTGGAGATATGGGTGTTTTCAAGTGCAACAACAAATCTCGAGTTCATTGCCAATCGGTACATTACATGTGACCACATCACATTGGCGCCCTGACAGTAGCAAACATGATTTAGGGGCTGCATGGGGCTACATTCTGAGCTATAGAGCACAGGGATTGGTGGGATATTTGGCAGAGGTATGCTACATCTCGAGCCAAAACATAGATCACAAGATATAAAATCCAGATGAAATTATTAAATGATGGGAAATTTACAGAATATGCTCCAGTATATGGACATCACAGGGGTATCATTGCTTAAGTGGTTGCAACCAGTTACAACCAGTTTTAGATTGGTTTTTTGACATTTCTGATAACCAGGCAACAGGACCAAAAAACCAAAAAGAAATAATGGGTTTCCTTCCTGGGATTTTGTTTTGTAGCTTTGGATGCAGCTCCTTTCTTGATAGGGGCATGTTTCTGTCTGTTCCAATAAATTACATAAGCAAGAAGTGCACCCACTACAGCCACTACTCCTACAACATTTCTATTTTGGGAATCTTACTCAATCAAATGTTTTCCCCTCATTTTCCTGCTTTCCCCTGGCCATATATATTATTTGAGTGTATAGATATAGTGTATATGCTATAATAAACCATTTCCATGGCTTAAATGAGGTTTTTAACATGATTGTCAGAGATCAACAAAAAGATAGAAGGAAGAATAGAAGACATGTTCACATTTTTTAACCTTTGAATATAGGGACTTGAAAAATACATCCCCACATCCCCTTTCTGATATGTAGAGGGAATGTGGGGATGTACTTTTGAATTAGGCGGACTCACAAGTGCTTCTATCAGTTCCCAGAAGGTTAAAAAGTGCAGGACACAGCAGATTGTCCCTTTGCCCACCAACACTGCACAGAGAACCAATTCTATGCTCGATGATCCTGATGTTTTGTCGATGACGCTGTCAAAATGTTGTCAGGTGTGACATGGTATGTGAGGGGTATTCATCCAAGGGGTCCTGGAGAGTGTGCAGGAGATGGGGAGGACTGTCCAGACATCTGCGACAACCAGAAAGAGGGTACCGGTGTAGGTCTAGTACAGAGAAGAATGAAATAAGGGCAGACTGGCATTGGTCCCAGTTGAAATAGCAGGGGAGATGGCAAACAAGGGCTGGATAGTAAGGACAAGAGATCCAACAAGAACTGTGATATTGACTCTGATTGAGAGGAGAGAGATGGTGTTGGCAAGTCACAACGACCAATGAAGTCACAACAATGGTGGAGACAGGTTTTATGAGTGTGATCTGTGCAAGAAATGAAAGATAGACCATATTCAATGGCCCAAGGGCAGATATAAAGGCATCCAGCACTAGCTGAGGCACTTCTAACTATTCGCGATTCTGTCCAGAATGAGAAGGTATCTATGAAACAAAAAATGACAAGAAGAGAGTGGTACATAAGTGATAAGAGTGAGTGGGAAGGACATAAGAGAGTAAGTAAAATAAAAACAAAATGATACCAGCAATATATACAAGCGAACAAGCATAGTCCAGCAGGAATCCGGTTGGTCTGATGGGCAGACTGACTTACCGTGCTCACAGACAAGGATAGGACGGGACAGACTGGACTTGGATGTGATGGGACGAGCTTGTATGTGGTGGGTTAGGGGCTATATCTCCACAGAGAGCCTGTGCTCTCTACAATGCCAAGGTGATGCAGATATCACATGATCAGATGGTCAACAAGTATGTTTGCTTTCACAATCCTCAGACCTCTGGAATGACAGCCTTCATAGGAAGACCAGGAAAAGCCAGAAAATTACATGCCAGGAAGAGTCATCACTTCCCCCATCTTGTCCTCCCAGCTCTACAGATGAAGCATCTTCAGTAGAAGAAGAAAAAGGTGACACTTGATGTAAACCGAAGTCCAGCGGACTACCGGACTATCATTTGGGGGTTAGCACCGACACTTGGAAAGATGAAAAGTTGAAGGATGAAGCAAAGGACTTTGGCATCAAGCTCAAGAGGTCAAAGCTGGATTTACCAGCTATGATTGACTCGAGTATTTATACAATAGGACTAATGTACATAGATCTGGACTACATAAGGCATACCTACATACATTCTAAGTAAAATGATGACTAGATAATGATATAATGATGTAGTTAGTAATGTAATGACGGTGGTGACGATGTGGTGATATAATGTTCTAGGTGTCGAAGGCTGAGGGGTGAGTCACCTGACCTTAGTCCGGGTTTTGGTATGTCCAGTCTAATGTCCCAAAGAGGCTGGACTGTGATTGGTCAGTCGGTCTAGACTGGTGATTTACAACAACACTGGCATGAAGCAAACATAAGTTGATAGTTTTGGCAAAAAGCATTAAAGGATGAAATGGTGGGAGGCTCTACTTTCAATGGTAGGTGCAAAGAATTAACTTTGACCTTTTGTTACACTTAGTCCAAGTAGGATCAAGGGTATCCTCGAGAAGGGGATAAACAACTGAGATGGGATGAGGTAGAGGAAGTCTTGAGAGTTGAGGGATCAAGACAACGACAGCTCTGAGAGTCAAGGGATCAGAGGTTCTAAGGTGAATGTGAAGAGATGACTTTGATAACCTTTAGATGATAAGGTCCTCTGAAAAGTCGAAGTGTCCACTCAAGTGCAGGACGAGGTCACTCAGAGAGTTCAAGGTACAAGAATATATTCCATGACGTATCTAGGATACTCAAGGAGGTCAAAGTTGAAAGAAAAGGAATATCTCGAGGACATGACACTTTAAATAGGTGAGAAGAATAAGTAAATGACAGCTGATGATTGGTCTGAAAATGTGGTGTCATGGAACCCTATGGAAGGGTATGGAATGTGTAGGTAATCCATAACATATAGGGAGACGAAGATATGGATGACTAATCATACAGGGGAAAGGATGAGTCAAGGAAGTTGTTACAAACCTCTTCATTTTCCACTTTTTGAAGTCATGTGACTGCTTACATAAGCTTTATCTTTTGTCTCTCACTTTCACTTTCTCAAGTCACGTGACCTGCACAGCCATTGGTCACATGACTTATCTTGGAAGCACTCGGTGAGCTCTTACCTTATTAGATTAGCACTGCTTATTCAAACCAGCCCTAAGCTGGTCTGTGCACACATGTCAGTAGTATAAATACTTGAATGCAGCAACCAAACAAGCTAGTCTTGTTCTGGTTGGATTCCCTCTAACCTACACATTCCCCTCCCTAAGTCCTTGTCCCCTTGTTGAGGTGCCATAGTCCTTTTTGGATAGAGGTTGCCTTCAGAAGTTGTACATAAATGACAAGATGGAGAAGAAGAAGAAAAAGTATGA